>JAODUO010001234.1:27500-132827 GCA_025642075.2 Ridgeia piscesae | reverse complement strand
GTCACGTCTGACACCATGTTGTGTACGTATGTATGTGAAAGGACACAGACAACGACTAGTCTGGAACAACACGTTTACTAGCCCTCGAGTAGGACAGGACGCCCGCTTAGCCTCATCCAAGTACGGTGGCCTTGAAGGCGCGTACAAGTATAGTAGTCAGGGGGCTTAATCATATAATTGTTCAAATCGTTCTACAAGCACCAATTTTGGACTAGGTGTACATCTGACCATAACATATCAATTTCTTGAGGGAGCCAAGCTGGATTTCCGCTGTGGCGGCCATATTGGACAAATCCAAGATGGCCGCCTTCCGGAGTAGGCCGCTGTCATTACTTGAGAAACAAAAGTAGTACAACCATGAATGACACCACTTTTATGAGGTTTGTGAGTATGGGGAGTCCATTTCTGGTGTTATTTTGATGCTTTGAAGTTAATTACATGTAATAATGTCGCATTTAAGGACATTTTTGTAACAAAAACGTATGTAAATATCATCCATACGATCACTGATTACACATACAGGGTCATGTTTTTTTATATCCAAAGTTATTCATGACCAATGTATTGCATTAATAAACAACAATGACACATGTCACATAAGAAAAACTGATTTCGTATTATGTATATTGGTTGATTGGTGTTTCTTAATCGCAACAATACTACATAGTCAATATATGATTGTAACAGTTGTTGTTTGCTTTTCAGGTAACGACACATCTGGAGAAAGTTTCTAGAGAAAGCAATGACAAGCCAGCAGACAAAGTTGTGATTTGCATAGTATAGTGACACTACGAACATGTCTTCCACAGACAATAGTGATATAGATGGGACACTCTGCTGTCTTTGCTATTCGCAGAAAAACGAGGCGTTAGTGAATGCGACACGACAGCGATTTTCAACGCTTGAAATAAATATGAAAGAATTGAAGTGTCTCACTTTGTAGCACGACACCCACTCCTGCTTGATGGGGGCCAGTTCCGACGGAAGTATGCGTGTGCAGCCGGATTTGCCATTTCCTCCAGTCGCGCGCACTGCTCATCGAACTGCTGCTCACAACGAGTAATTACCATGACTGAAGAACTGGAGAAGAGCGTCACGCTGACCAATTCGGATTCCCATCTTGTCGAGCGTGACCTCTCTTAAAAAGCTCCGCAATATGTGAAACAGGTACATTTGGAGAATTGCATCAGGGGACGCACACACACACGCACGCACGCACGCACGCACGCACGCACGCACGCACGCACGCACCACACACACAAATATATATATATATATATATATATATATATATATATATACACACACACACACACACACACACACACACACACACACACACACACACACACACACACACACACACACACACACACACACACATATGCTGAATCTAGCAAATCTGATAAATATACCTCCAAGATATGTCTGAGGGCAGCAGCTGTCTCGGTACATGTCAAGTATACAGCAACGACTTGTAAATGGTCGTTGCCACCAATACCAATCACATGGAAGAGCGGCATCCGCAAGTCTGTTAACTTGTATGTAGCGTCTGCCATGACAACCTGGCGCATCTGGACATCCTGAAAACGAGACCTGTGAATGTGCCTTCGGCGTCGTGAAACATAGTTGACATTTAAGCTAAATTCACCATTAACGTGAGTGACACTAAGTTGGCACTTGATAACATCAAAGTGAACAAAGCTACGGGTCCGGACAGAATACCCCCATGGGCGTCAGAGCCAAAACACTTTTAGTCCATATCAATGATTTGCAAACGCCTTGTCCTATTTATAAATATTTTGACGAAAGCACTATATTTGAAATATGCAATCTGGTAACTGTTATTCAGGATTCTGCTGACATTGTTGAGCACTGGTCTTGTAATAATGACATACGTATACCAAAGAAATGGTTATATGTTTCAGAAGAAACGGAACATTTGTAGATTCTCTGCCATATATTTATATGAATGGAAATGATATTGAAAGAGTGTCTCAAGCAAAGGTTCTCGGTGTAACTATATCATCTGACTTAAGTTGGAATGCACATGTAGATGAAATAATTTCAAAGAGAGTGTACATGATTTATCAAAATTACCTAATTATGTATCGGGTAACATAGAACTAATTCAAAAAAGGTGTCTCAAAACTCTATTTCCGGGTTATCAGTACGAAAATATCCTGCAATAGGTAAACCTGCCGACGTTGCACCGCATACGCGATGAATTGTGTAGAGCGTATTTCACTAAAATGAAGAGTAGGGATCACAAAATGAATGCGTTAGTACCAAATGGTCGAAGTGTGCCATATGCCTGGAGGTTGTGTAACAAGTGACCTATTCCAAGGGCAAAAATAAATCGCTACAAAAATTCCTTAATTCCGTGGTGTTTAAAGCATTTGCAGATCAGCTAGTAATGTACATGTATGTTAACAGACAATTTAATTTGATTTTACTTTTTATTTCTTTTTATTTTATAACAATGTTTATGTAAAGTTTATTGTAATGTATATGTTTAAATTTATTACGCAGGTTTCCAATGATGATTTTAATTTTTAACAAGGTATGCTAACATTGTACATTAATATGATATTTTATGGAATTATCGATTTTATTATGAATGTACATGTACAATCCAACTGTAAATTTGCCACATAATAAATTTATCTCATCTTATCTTATTATCTCCAAGACAGAAATTAAAAGATACACAAATGAATACCATGACTAAACATAAATACATGAGTGACGCATTATACTACTACATATTAAATATATACTATGTACAGGGGGAGAACCTTTGCATTTATTAGCAATTATTTTACTAGACTGCGGGACTAGTAAAACAAATTTTTACTAGTCCGCCAAAATGTTTACTAGTCCGGCAAAAGAGAAAAACAACCCAGAACTGTTTTTGCAAACAAATAATAAAAGAAGAAAAGAAGATATGATTTGCACAACTGAAAAAGGATGCCAATAACACTAATTGACCAGTAGTACCTGGCAGCCTACCGTTATAATGTTTTCCATAATAATTCTGGAAATTTAACTTATATTGCTTACCGTCTTGTGAACACTGCTCTGCTGGACTACATTAATGCAAACACAAAATATCACACAACAGACAGTTATAGACATCAAGATCCGTTAATCTTATATTTAATACAATAGATTGTACCAGACAAATTTGCACCCAAGAAAAACAAGTATACCGGCATATTACTCGAGCCCTAATAAAATAACACGCTAAACCACCAAAAGTACAACACATGGACATTAACCGAGTTACCACTTTGGTAAAGTCATTTTCATCGTGACTTCGCATCTTGGCCTGGATGTTGTTAATCTGGCGCAATTTTGTAGCAGTTATCATAATGGAGGACAAGGTGCCTAGCAACGAAATTTGTCTATGTACACCATTTCCCCCGGACAGTACCGTGGTCAGGTAAACCAACGTGTAAGTTATTGAAATTGCTTCAACTGGGGCAAATAGACTACCACATGACAGGTAATATTCCCAAGTTTTATGTATCACATAGTTGTGTATGCTTTATGTAATGTTTGGACTTGTGTAAATTCTATTATGAGACAACTGTGTCATAGTGGACTCTTATAACAGATGACAACAAGCTGTGGCACCTTCTAACCCTTGATGATGTGCATAGCTAAATTAAAATATCTAAAGTGTACGTCCGACATCATGGAACTGCCCACACACACCAAACAATACGCGTGATAAATGATTTTTAAAAGAACATGACAAATGGTTGCATAATAATTATTGTCGTCAACATTACCTGACCATGACAAAAAAGTATGTTCAGACTGACGTAAAATATGATTGGTATGTAACATACATTCATGAATGAAAACTAATATACAACATTTCTCTTCAAAATCAATCATGGACAAGTCCATTTCACCCGTTTGTTTGGCATGGTGTTTTACACACACATACACATTAAGTAAACCAGCACACAATGACATAGATGTGTGGTAACAGCAATGTTGATAACAGTAACAAAACATTCTAGGACATTCTCCACCATTTGCATACTAACAGATCATTACAAATGTAGTTATTGCCTATATTTCAGGGGTAATCTTCCAGTTAACTAGCCTAAATAGTTAGGGCGTAAATGTAACATAGCGTGAACGGTTAGCGCATCACATACGCATTAGAACCACATAGGCGATGTCTTGAGTGTTCATGGCGAAGTCGATATATAGAAATCAATTAGATTTAACACGATTTAACAAGATTGCCACCTAGAGATTCAACTATAGATGGCAGGTGGACTAGGAAGCCATTTGGCTTATCGAGAGTCCAACCTATCTATCTAAGTATACCCCGCCCGTCTTAGGTATATGTCGATTTTATTTTTAAATATATTAACACTACTAGCACCTACACAATCAGCTGATAATCTGTTCCATTCGTTTACTGTTCTTTGTGAAAATGAAAATGTTCTAATATCTAGTCTACACTGCTTCTTTGCTAATGCAACTCCATGTCCTCTAGTCCTTCTCTCTTCCTTGACTGTGAAAAAAATATTTCTGTCAATATTTTCATATCCATTCAATATTTTAAACACCTCAATCTGATCTCCTCTCAATCTTCTGGTTTCTAGTGTTGTTAAACCACATTCTTTTATACGCATTTCATAACTAATATTCCTGAGTTTTGGTATCATTTTGGTTGCTCTCCTTTGTACTCTTTCTAGCATATCAATATCCTTCTTGCGATATGGCCTCCATGCTTGTATACAATATTCTAAGTGAGACCTAACTATTGTTTTATACAGCGGTATTATTAGTTCTTTTTCTTTGTACACTATATTTCGCCTAATTAATCCACGAATTTGGTTTCCCTTTGCTGCTGCAATTCCACACTGCTCTGATACCTTCATGTCAGCACTAATAGTTAACCCTAAGTCCTTTTCTTTTAAGGTAGTATTTAGTACAGTACCACCCATTGTATATTGTGCATCTTCATTCCCATGTCCTGTGTGAAGGCACTTACATTTTCCAAAATTAAACAGCATTTGCCACTACTCAGACCATTCTATCAACTTATTAAGATCATCTTGTAAATGCTGTCTATCTGCATCACTTTTAATTTTCCTAAACACTTTTGTGTCGTCCGCAAACTTCAACACCTTGCTTGTTATGTCATCATCCAAATCATTGATATATAATAAGAATAAAATAGGTCCCAGCACTGATCCCTGCGGTACTCCACTCAAAACCGATTTCCAGTTTGAAACCTCCCCATCAACTACTACTCTTTGTCTTCTATCAATAAGCCATTTTTCTATCCAGTTGATCATTCCATTTCCTATGCCATGGGCCTTTAGTTTAAGTAGTAGTCTTTGGTGTGGCACTTTGTCAAAGGCTTTTTTTAAATCTAAGTAGATTATATCTACTGGTGATCCCTCATCTACCCACTTTGTGACATCTTCTAAAAAACATAACATATTTGTTAAGCATGACCTCGCTTTTAAAAACCCATGTTGAGATGGGTTTATCAATTAATTTCTAACAAGAAAATCAACCAGGTGATCTTTAATTAGTCTTTCTAATAGTTTGCAAATCGCCGATGTTAAACTCACTGGTCTATAGTTCTCTGACTTGTTTCTCAAACCTTTTTTAAATAATGGTATAATGTTTGCTTCTTTCCATTCTAACGGAACTATTCCCTCCTCTAATGACAAATTGAACACTGTTGCAAGCGGTATGCTGATTTGTTCTACAATTTCTAATAGTAATTTGGGAGGAATCCCATCCACTCCAGGTGATTTATTATCCTTCATATCTCTTATTTTCATAGCTACCATTGTTGAGGTTACAATTAGTTGTCCTAAATAGTCAAACTCTCTCCCTTCGAACTTAGTCTCAAGTACTGGTAATATACTAATATCTTCCCTGGTAAACACCGAACTAAAGTACTCATTTAGGTTTTCTGCCATTAAGAATCCCTCTGTTATTATGTTTCCATCACTACCTTCTAGAGGACCGACCTTATCCTGAACTTTCTGTTTACTTCGAACATACGCATACAAACTCTTGCTGTCATGTTTTATATTAAAAGCAATTTTTTGTTCGTAGCTTCTCTTTGAATTTCTAATTTCAGCTGTAGCTTGATTAAGTGCTTCTTTATAAAATTAGCAATATGTTATCAATTTAAACGAAACAAAATCTGCATTACACAAAATACAAATTAATGGTGTAGTCTTAGGTTTGGGGACATATCCGCAAATGGCAAGGCATCGTCTTTGCGGTCCTGCTGCTTCTGTAATGCGCTAACCGTTCACGCCTTGTGACATCGGCTTATTTACATCAGCTCGACGGCACTAATATAAAACACAATTAAAAATATTATCCGTCTTCTTTGTACCGGAAGTGATGTAGAATGATATTCCGAACATATACACATTAAAACAGGTGGTAATTGTTTTGAAAAGGCCCTACTAATTTATACCAGTTTCTTGGAAGATAGCCTATTTCAGGGTCGTTCCATGTCAAATCAATCAAACACACCAAATAACCTGATAATAAATTAACACGCCAATTGTATTTTCTTGATTCATTTTACATGGAATGCGCGTATATTGCTAATTTTTCTAGCATGAAGTAATACTAATTTCTAATAAGTGGCAGTTAAAATAGAATTAATACGTTATAAAACAGACTGCGTGATATATTTCATACGTACTTTGTGTTTGTCCTGTCACCAGTGCTCCTTGTCTTGTGGGTTTTCCCCAAAAACACAACAGTACGCGAGAAGATAGTATTTGAGCTCGGGCTTAACCTTGCCAGCGCGGCCGTGATATCTAACAACTGACGCAGCCAAAGTCTTACAATTTCGTTTGTGCAGTTGCACGGCTGTTCTGTCTTCTATTTCCTTTATCGTGGTCTGTACCCCTTTAAAACTATCGAAAACATCGTCTACGTTTAACCCAAATATAACCACGACATATTTCATATGACCGGCATATTGAATAGAGAGCGGGCGGAAGCGAGAGCCAACACGTGATAATTGGCGCATGCGCGCTGAGTGCTCGGACCTATAACGCTGAGTTACAAGATTCAAATGCTCGGCTACGTAACCACTACGTTGAATTAACAAAAACACGGCAAATACCCTAGTTACTTTATAGCGCCCTCTGTCGGGTTAGTTATCGTGGTACCTCATTGTGTTTGCGGTTTCTCGAAGCTCCGCCTGCCTGCTGGCTTGCTAATGTATTCACGGAACATCACACAGAACCCGGTAGAGCTATCATAGCATGAACAGAACACTTCTCCATAGTTTTACTAGAAAATTGGCGTTGTATGAATGTTCACCACAATCATTGCAACAGTTATCGGTCCGTGTATGTACCGTCTTTTCCTTTTTCGTTATGAAATTTTCCAACGAAAAAGGAAAAACGAATTACTTTTTCGTTTACGTGAAGTAAAAAACGAAAATCGATTTCAATGTCCTATGCGCAGTATGCCGAATACGTGTAACACAAATAACTATACAACGTACTGATTTTCATTTTCACTGCATCAGTGCAGAAAATGAATAACGATTGCAGCGCTACTCGTTTTCCTTTATGAAGCTTCGACTACCCTTCCACTTCGGCTAGGCGGGAACAGGTGGTAGAATCGGCGCGACAATGTGGCCGCACTGACATTTTGAAAACAAAATTGCATCGTCGCCGAAATGGTATATAGGTTAAGGTGAATATCGGTCGTTTCGGCGTCGCTCAGTTATGGAATGTTTCGACATTTTAATCAGCTATACTCAACTTTAATAAATATTTATAATTTAATGTTGACTGTACTGGACTAATAGAAACCTGGTTAAAGCCAATGGAAACCATACATTTATGCTATTACTGGAATTACCTTCTTATCAAAAACAATAATTTCATAACAAAAATTACTCTAACTCTAAGGAGTGTCCTGCGAATCATTGTAGTAGAGACGATACTAAAATTGTAATTGGCATGATATATAAATCACCATTTATTGGTTTACTGAATATTTCAGTGATCTAATACATCTAATTTCAAATGACCGGAAACACACAAGAATGTACTGTGATATATGGAACTTTATGTAATTATATATCAGAACACGTTCCGGTATTGATTTATTTAAGATTGGGATCATAATAATTGGAAAGGTAATATACAAACGAACGACTAAACAAAAAATATCAATAAATTAAATGCATAATTATAAAACACAAACATTGTACATGAAAATGTCTAAATAATCTTACCTCTAAAATCAATTAATGTTTACCAAAAACGCAAATGAAGGCTAAGATTGATAAAAAAAAAAGGCTCACTAAAGGAACAATAATACCACATAGACAAAAACAACAGAACATTAGACCATCGATAGCAATTTAAAAAATAAACAAACATTATTTCAAAGACAAATTTGAGTTATATAAGATAGAACAGTTGGAGTACATCAATGATGTTTTATTGTAAATCGAAAGACACAAAGCTTAAGATAAATGAAAAGTGTATTATTTCGGACGGTACACACTGTACAATCAAAACAAGAAACTGTTGATCAGTTCAACGTATATTTTACCAACATTTTACAGTGCATTGTACAATCTGTTTGAGGATCTGACAGTAGAATTAACAAAAATACGTATTTATGATATGTTCTGGTTTCACAGATGTGAATATCATGGGCTAACGTAAACATATCAGATATCGAATATGATAGGCTCTCATGGACGTAATTATACATAAATGTTCCAACTTCAAGTTCGTATATATCATGCAATTTTAATAAGTGTACATATATAAAAAGGCGTGGGAGTTTTCCCTGTAATTTCTTTTAAATATGAAAGGAACGATTTGGTTGTGCATATTGAATACATTCGTGAAATGGGGTTTATATGTGGATTTAGTTGTATGTCAAATAGGGGTAAAATATAGTGAAATATATTGTTTTATGAGCTGTAATAGGAAGAAAGGTGTTAACTCTATTGATTGCAAAAAGAGCACAAGTTTTGTATGCGTGTATGTGTTCTTGCCAGTTAAGTTTTCATCTGTAAGACAACCCAGATATGTTACACATTTTATTCTCTGGATTGCTATATTAGGCATAGTTATAGAAGGTTCTTCACTCTGGGGAGAATGGGATCAATAGAATGACATGCATGTTGTCTTGGAAACATTCAGGGACAGCTTATTTGCAGAACATCAGTCAGCTAATATATTAAGTTCGTTATTCATATGTTCATTTCCCCCCGTGTATATTGTAGAGCCGTCAGCAAATAATATGGATTTGCACTTATTTACATACAAAAAGATAATTTATATAAACAATTAACAAGAGTGGACCGAGTATGGACCCCTGCGGAACCGCGTATGTGATATCCTGCTGAATCGAAACATTGTTATTATATTTAACGTAACATTTAGTGTATCTGGTCTGAGAGATAACTCTCAAACCACCTGAGTTGAGAGCCTCTGATTCCATAGTATTTACGTTTATATAATAATATTTGGTAATACATTGTATCACAGGTTTTACACAGATACAAGAAAACACTAAGAACCTAGTTATTTCTTCCAATGCTTTTATACTATCACTAGTAAGCGCGGTTATGGCATTTATTGTTGAGTGTTTTATTCTCACGAAAACCATATGGGTGGTTATTCAATACTTGTTTTGTATAAAACTATATGTCCTTCTATATACATTTGTTTCCAATAGTTTTAGAATTGAAGGTAATATAGATACAGGTCTATGATATGAAATGTCATCTTTGACGTAAAAGCAGGTATAATTTTCGCAATTGTTAATTCCTGATCGATGTACTATTCACTCAACTATTGACATGTTTATTAAAATAGCTATCGGTGAAACTATTCCTCCACAATTAACTGTATATCAAGCTGACTCAAATTATCAGAACGTGAACTTAGGTTGAAGGGGTTTTATTTTTTATTGGATCTCATTTTGATCGACTATTTTAATTGTTTACGGGGAATTTTGAAGAGATGTTTTAAATTGCTGTTTGCATTGAGGTATCGACTTCATGTATTTTGGACCGACATTTGTAAAAGAAAGTTACAGAATGCATTCGAAATTTGATCAGGATTTGTAATTATATCATTATTATTTCTCCGACAATAGAAGTAGGACCGTTAGTAAATGATTCAACAAGTATAGATTCAAATTCACCTATGAAAATACTTATACTTCACGAAGATTGAATTGAATGTGATCTTATACCTACACCAGGACACTGCCTTTAGGTTTAATCTTCCTATTTTATTTATGAATGGTTCACATAATAAAATGAAATGAACTTTAACATGTGCGTCAGTTAGATCTGATAATAATAGTTTAGGTTGTCAAATTTAGATGAAAGTCCTTCGTTGTTTAGATGGAGTACTTTGTACTGACAGTTATTGTGGCGAAATTTGTCTGGAAGTATATTGCTAAGATCATAGCAATTACCATTAATACCAGCTAAACTAAAAGGGTTTGTCTCAATGTCCTCGTTATGGGTATGTATGTATGCGTGTCATACAAGTGCCTGAGATCTAGCTCAGAATAATTACTAAGCAAATCATCTATATTTTATGGAACTAAAGTGCTTACTATAAATAACGCAGAATGTCGGGTGTTGGTGAAATGGTGGGTGTCAATACCCCGTCCGCCAACCCGCATCCTATCACGTGTCATACCGCGACACTCTCGTACACACACTCACGCACGCACGCACGCACGCACGCACACACACCCACACCCACACACACACACACACACTTAGGTAAGGTCGAACGCATTTAGTAGCTCGATCACATTTACCAAATTGTTCCTATGGGGATGCTTATGACAACATGATGTAGCAGTACATAACATACACCTTATCTCAAAATCTTAATGAATAAGGTAATAGCAATAATTGCCCAGAAGCATCATTTCTAATGCGAATATTCTAATGTTTGCTTCAGATTGTTTACATTGACATTCTAATACAATTATCGAAAAATTATTTTACCGTTAAAGCCAAAACACCATTGGTTTTGTACACAAATATAGTTATATGTCCATATAAATTCATAATACATGATTGCTCATAAAGCAGAACATTTGCCAAAATAGTCCTGTAGTGGTGTTTGAACCAGGTGATAATAATAGATTGGAATGTACATATATATTATAGTCTTGCTAAATAAATGTGTGTATGTGTAATTGTGTGTTTATGTGTGCGTGTATGTGCATGCGTCCGTGTGCATGTATGTGTGCGTATATGTGAGCGAATGTGTGTGACTGAGAGCGTATGTGTGCTCATGTGTATATGTATGCGTGTATTACTGTGAGTATGTGCATGTGTCTATGTATGCATGAATTGGGGAACATGCCTGTGCGCGCGCCGCTAAGCCCATGAGTGCATACACGCGACGGCGGATATATGTGTCTATTGGTATTTCTGCAGATCGATCTGATACCTCACCTGGCGAACAGTGTTAGTCACGTCCTTTTCTGCGTATTTCAAACCCGATGGCCGATCGTCGATTGGTAAGATCCTCGTTGATGAAGATTTTAGGGTGTTTTTTATAATTACTAAGTTTCCTCGTTGTCTGTAAACACTGTCTCTTAGTTGATGACGATTGAATCCGATAATTATTGATTTGGTCGTATTATGCGGCTTATACGCGGGCTGCAAGCCTTTGTTTCTTTAATGACTGCTATCACTTTTTTCCACGGTGTCTTCCCTTCTTAGTTTTCCTCAATTCCTCTTATTTGTAAGTTAGATATACATCCGTATTTTGTAACGTTGTCATGTTGCACTTTTAACTCAAATGCTCTTTTTTCTAGCAGTTTAATACGATTGTTTTTGGCTTTCAGATTTTCTCCCATTGCTTGAAGCGTCTACTCATCAGCTAAGTCGATAAGGTAGAGTGCCGCTTTGATCTTATCCATTATTTCGTTGTCCTGGAGGACGCTAAGTACGCGTAAGATAAACGCTGGTTGTTTGTCTGCTTCAGTTACTGGTGCACGGGCACTCCCCTTTCTCGGACTCGCCGCCATCGCCACAATTATTTATGTATGCGATGCCAGTCACTTGTCAGCTACACGCTTCAGTGATTTGTCCAAGTTATAGCGAGTTCGTGGAATAACGGCCTTCACACCACAAACCTCGCTAATTGCGACTTTCGCAAAAAGTCAGAACCAAAATAAGACAGCTCACCTTTCTCTGTATCAATATTGGTACTATGGCACTATAAATTTGGCGGTGCCAATCACTTAACTCATGTAATTTTAACAAACTGTCGAGTCCTTCGCGCTCGTTGCACTCAGAATGACCATATCATATTGTTGTCAAGGGATGGTGTATACGACTGCGCACTTATTTGATTTCTGATTCACGCTTGGTAATACCACGATAAGACTCGTTGGTATACGAGACGTGGGCTTTCAACTGGTTTAACATATTGGTAAGTCTGTGGTGCATTAAATCTCCTAAAGAAAAACACTGTTTGGGTGTTTTTCCTATTTGTGTCACCAGCGTGAATTGCACAGCGAGTAGGTCTGTAACTCGATAGCCTGTCTACATAGTTTGTGTAGCCACTATAATTTTAAAACCCGATCACGTTTTATATATGCAAGTGCTTGATTGACCCGTAACAAGTTTTACTCTACAGGTCTTTGCGTTTGCGGGTCATGTTATTGGGTGGGTTGGTAATTAAGACGGTTTTGTTAAATGCAGTATTTAAAAGATGCATTCTTATATAAAAAGTATACACAATTATGTGCGTGTGTGTTACGGATTATATAGTTATTGTCAAGCAACAAGGTACTTGTATGGCATTGCTCCGTATCGGGCTAAATTGTAACACATTAGGATATATCATATAATTATAATATAACTATAATATAAAATAGGCCGGACAATTAATTATGCGCTATGACGGGAGATATGTGGATATCCTTTGGCATGAAAAAGTTCCGATACGTTAAGAAACCCACCCGCAATCTTAAAATATGTTGCTTTTGTTACAACTAACCCCGGTCTCCCTTACCGAGCGCCCGTGGGCGATATGACGTTATGCTACTGTTTTTCCTATGCGTTAAGTGTGTGCATTCGGGACTGATTCACCGTCTTTACGTCGTTGGCTGACCATCGGAATCGATGATGTCAACAGTGCAGTCTTCGTTGATGGGTGCGGGAGTGGCTCGTCAACCCAATCATGGACGCACACACACTGGGACAGTGGGGGCACTGGAAGGTGGCTGATGTTGGCGCAGATGCAGAAGCCTTCCAGCGGTGTCTGGCGGCAGTGATATTTTCTTGGTGGCACTCTTCAAAGTTCTTGAAGGCCATGTTGATTGATGCACATCAGCCAGCTCTTTTGAATGTTAACAACATGCATAGGTGTGGGGAGGGCATCCTCATATCATATGTACTCTGTCATTCTGTTAAATAAACGGCTAATTAATATTGGTCGTCTAACTTCATTAACCTCCTAATTTCCTTGGCCATCCGCTGGCTACGGGTAAGCCCCGTGACAATCCATTATACATAAACCGTCTGGTGTGCCATATTTTCAATTCAGCGCATTTTGTTTCATCTTTTCTAACCGTCAACAGAGCTAGGCCCAAAACTAGTTAAGTATGGTTCGTTGGGGAAATACCTGCAAGCAGACAGAGTGCAGGAACGCACATGAATATTTGCGTTTTGAAAAGAAAGCATTAAAGTTATCACCGAATTTTATTTTATTATAAATGCTACTCTTTACTCGGACTTTTCCGCATGCGGCCCGTCGACCGGCCAGTGCCAAGTCGATAAAGGTGCTGTTTCTCTGCCATCCATACTCTTTGACGTCATGACATATTCCTGCAAACATTTCTAATTGAAATTAAATCACTGAACACATAGTTGAGTTGAACAGATTTAATAAACAAACAAAGTAGCGTCTTCGGGCATCGAGTGAAAGTTCAACGACTCAGTGGTTGGCTGACGCATATTAAATGGTCATGTCGCGGTTTATGATAGTCGTAATTTGTAACCCTGCAAATTATGTTGCTGGTCGGTAGATGCCTTGTGGATGCAATCGATGTCGCTAATGGATTAACAACAGTGTAGTCTGAAAGCCAGATTCGTCACAGAAGAAACTTTCCACAGTTGCGACACCTGAATGCAGTACAGTTACAATAAACGGAGACGGTAACCACATGAAGGATAATGCATACTAGGAACACAATAATTATAGAAAAGTGACCACCGACCACGAAACGAGCTCAATGCATCTACACCCGTTTTGAGAAAATGAAGCCAATGAGTTATGGGGCTAATGGCGTGGTTTAAGCAACTGTTAAAAGTCATCTAATATTATGGGATAAACATAATATAAGTATATAACCTTTAGCTGATATGTTAGTAATTAAACGCATAGCGAATGGTTTATAAAAGCAACATTTTTTTGGTAAACATCAAGTGAAAGATCTATTGACATTACATGACGAGGTCAACGTTTGTATACTTCCAATTCATATGGATGCTGGAGTGGTGCGTCATATGCGGTAGACAGTCACATGTGTTGGCGTCTGCGTGTATGTGTGTGTGTGTGTGTGTGTGTGTGTGTGTGTGTGTGTGTGTGTGTGTGTGTGTGTGTGTGTGTGTGTGTGTGTGTGTGTGTGTGTTGTGTGCGTGTGTGTGTGTTTGTGTTTGTGTGTGTATATAAGTATATTATATGTATATATATATATATATATATATATATTTATATATATTGTATATTATTATATATATATATATATATATATATATATATATATATATATATATATATATATATATATATATATATATATATATATATATATATATATATATATAACGTTACTAATGACCTTATTTGCCTACCTATTTTTCTCGTCGTCGTTCGTTGTGATCATCCACCCATAATGAAGTGACCACCTGGGTGACCCTTATGGAACATCCTATGGATATTTATTTCAATAGTATTAAATGTTCCAGGTCGATACTTTATCAAGACTATGCAGCCACAATTATACGCGCGGCATCTTGGGTACTTTCCGTAGCATTGGTAGAAGGGACACCGGGGAAAATCACAGCTGAACAGAATCAATTGTACATTTAGAGGGGAGTTGAAACGCCCAAGTATAATAACATATCATTTAGAGGACATGGGACCATGATTTAACGGGCACGAAGCAACGTATATGCCAAGGGGAATATCATACGTTCATGAATGTTCTAACCTATTCGTGTGCAGATATGTTTAATACCGCTACACTGACACGCTTGGCGTTTGCTATTATTTGTTTAGTTATAAATCGTTGTAATTTAATTTAATAAGAGTTAACACAAACTAACCACATGCATCTAAAACGTAATTTCCATACTTATATATCATGTTATATTTCGGGGGGATAACACGAGTGAGACAATATTTATTTTATTTTAATTGTAACTTTCATTTCTCTTGCGTCATCGATTTGTCGAGACATCTGCAGGACAAACCAGAACATTTTCTAATTGACTAGCAATCACGCGTATCCAAATATGTTTACAAGAGCGGGTTTTCAATTTGATGCAATCTATGTCGGCAACATCCATAGCGAGCGCCGCTGACACGTCAATAGGTTTCCACAAATCCACGTTATTCGCTAGAGGCGGTGATACACAACTAGACCCCAGTTGCGTATCAGCGCCTCTAGCGACTAACGTGGATTAGTTTGCATATTTTGCGGAACGCTTGTTTAAATCCTTCTCAATTAGCTGTTGAACTCGCATGACTCCGAAACCTCACACATAGCTAACTATGGATATATTCTAAAATATGGTGAAATATGTTATATTGTATCGTATTCGGTCGTGCAATTAAGGTTGGTATCACTTGGTGACTTTTATTGTATGTTTATTTATCAAAATAGTGAATTGTATTTAATTGAATTTTATTTCGGTTACATATACACATTTGATAGTGTCAATGAAACCAGCGTGAAGTCATTGTACATAGTGTACATAATGTTATTATGCTCTGGATTAGGCTGCGTGCAATTAATTGTTTAAAGAAACTGTGCACCAGCCAAGGACGCTAAGTTTCCACGTTGATGTCGTTGCTCAAGCTTGTATTAACAGAAACCATTACCAAAAACAATGATATCACCATTCTCCAAACGTTTCATAAATATGAAGGGTAAGCTATTGGCCGTGCAGGCGCGTAGCCAGTGATAGTTTGTATGTGTGTGCATGCCGTATAGACAGAACAGCCAAAACAACACCATCTTGGCACTGAATTCGATCGAACGTCCCGCGATATTCCATCGACTGTAAATGTACATTAATGTAGACATTATGCTTTTATATTGACAAAACAGTATACGATATCACTATTTAAGTATGTGTGAAGTCGCAGTTTCGTGTGATGAATACGACAAGCTGTAGATGATTATAAACATCCGTTCCGGCCAGCACACCTGTTGTCGGGCTACCACTCGACGTTCCATCGGCTGTAAATGCACATTATTCTACATATTATACCTTCACATTGACGGACATGTCAGACGGTATCCGTATTCAGCTATGTGTGATGCCTCAGAATCATGCGAGTTCAACAGCTAATTGTAGGATGGTTTAAACAAGCGTTCCACAAAATGTTCGGCAAAACGTTCCGCATTTTACACACGTCAAGAATACGCAAAAGACGGCACTAAGACCCTAGTTGCATTAGATCGCCCTTTGTCGGATTAGTTATTGTGGTACGTCATTTCAGCGCGCATTTTCACTAAATCACGAACGATAGGCCATTCGCGCACACGAACGGCGCGTTTGTGCGCGCGAATATTACAGTATTTTGTGTAAATAGTGCGTCGGGAAGTGTAAAGGAAGCATATGTTTGGGTATATTCTTGGCAACAGGTTTTAAAATCATCTAAATAGTATATAGAACTTGAAAACCCTTGTTGTATTTTTTTCTATTTGGCCCCATAGTGATTTTATTTCGCCGTACGTTAATAACTGTTTCGTCTAGAGAAATAATTGTTGTATGTGGATATATGTTCTATGGGACAATGATTTCAAACAAACCATTTTTGGAATTTTCCGGCTTTCGCGTCCGCCATTTGTTAAGATGGCGGTCGTCAATACAAATCTCGCAATATCTAAAAAATACATTACATTAAGCAGTGATGTTGATGACATTGGATAGCTTTGTGGATTTCGATACGTACCAATGTATATTTTACCTTCATTAACATTCATATATGCGCCATTTATAATGATGGCGTCCGGCTCAGCCATTTATCCATATCTTAAGAACTACGTAATCTAGAGCCAAAACATTGATGGCAAGATGTAATGTTTTTATATGATTATTTTTATGATTATTTAAATTGTGTACTCTTAACTTTATTGACTTTCAAATATCCATAGTTTAAGAACTAAGTGGTTTAGAGACCAAACGTTGATGTCAAAATAAAACATTATTAGAAGTAATTATGTGTTGTACTAATTTTGACTTATCCATCATTCTAATAGATGGCGTCATCAAACAGTATTATTTATGTATCTTAAGAGAGCCTGTTATCCCTATGTCTTATTATCTATGTATCATCGAACCTTGAAGCAGATGTGGAAATGTAGATGTTTGGAGGCAACGATTTAAAGATGGCTCTTAGATATTCTATAAAACGGCCAGATTTGGCCAATTCAAACATTGGTTTATTGATTTAAAAATTATGCCATAGCATATTGATAACTCCCAATGTGTTCATCCACCCCCCACCCCACCAGCTGTACAACTGAACTAGTACTGGATTCTGGAGCTGGTGTTTCCTTGGTTTGTACTGACAACAATCGGCCACCATGCTGGTGCTATCCAGGCTCCAGAGATTTGGGGATGATTGGGTCTAAGACTACATCCCGTGATCAAACATTCGCCTGCACATGTGCTCGCCTTGTATCTTCTAACCATACACTATGGGTACGTGGGAGTTTGTATAATCCTTGTTCATGTTTCAGTAATTTTAAAAGTACTACCATACGTTTTTCACATGTGTAATATACAGCCATCCATGATATAATGGTGTGCACACGAATTCTTCACAGCCCTTGACCACTTCAGTGGAATGTTCTGCTCCTTCTGCAAATCCAGGCAGTGCAACAAGTACAGTTCGGAAGATGGAAGAAATGGTGTGAAGCTGTTATCCAATTGTGGCTCCCAGCGAAGAGCCAATAACACGACACCAGTGTTTTGGGAATATAAGTAGACAATTAATATGTTTCTGCAACTTCCACAATATGTTGAATCATGCGACTGTTTGTTTCTTTGGGTATGCGCACACCTGTAGACACAGGGCAGTCGGAGTTTGTCTTGACAGCATAAGCGTGTCACTGTCACTAGGTTCTCAGCAGTTCTTATGTCGAAGATAATTGTTTTGAACTTGGTATAGAAGTCTGATGCACGTTGAATCATCTATTATGTTTGATCATATTCCGTTGGAATTGTCTCTGCCTGGTGTTGATTCCTTCAGTGTGGATACTGTCGTATAACTGTCAAAGATAACTTTCACTTGGTCATGACCTCGATGTTTTGATTGGATGAGCTTAACATGTGATTTGTCATCATCGTTGTAGTTACTGAAGTTCTTGACAGCCACCAACACCATGCAAAGCTGTCATTCCATCGACTATGAGACAGCATCTCTACTGGATGGATTTATATAATAGATTATGGGGTTGTGTAACTATTGGCCTGCACAATATTCTGCAGCAAGTGTTACTTTGTCATTTGTTAGATGGCTCGATTTAATTGGCTCAGTGAACATCCAGTTTCTGTATGCAAACTCGTGAGTGCCAATTATTGCTTTCAAGTCAAATCGTCTTTTGAAAATCGTGTTATAGCTAGCATCCAGGGAAAGTAGTGGTGTTGCCTTCAGAATCTCAGTTTCTGAGCCATCTTTCTATTCCATCTACTTTGCAGTTACACTCCACGACAGTAAGATTTCCTTTTTCCTTTGTCATCTTAGGGCTTATCATATGATTGTCAAGTCAAAAGTTTATGAAAGTTTCCAAAAGACAAGTGAACGTTTGTAGAAGACAGTTTTCATGCATAAAAGCAAACATGCGCTTCGCAATGCCGTGGGGTGGTGTGGGGGTGGATACACATATTGGGAGTTTTCTATATGCTATGGCATCATTTTGAAATCAATAAACCAATATTTGAATTGGCCAACTCTGTCCGTTTTACAGAATATCTAAGAACCATTTTTAAATCGTTGCATCCAAACATCTATATTTCCACATCAGCTTCAAGGTTCGACGATACGTAGATCATAAGACATAGGAATAACAGGCTCCCTGCATTTTGACATCACCCTTTGGTCTCTAAGCCACGTAGTTTTTAAGCTATGGACATAATAATTTTAGAGATTTTGTCGGGCGCCATCTTAAAAATGGCGGATATTACAAAATGGCGGATATTTGAAAGTCAATAAACAACAATTTCAATAATCATATTTAAAAACCTTGCATCTTGCCATCAATTTATTTGCTCTAGATTGCTTAAAATATGGGTAAATGGCTGTTAATGAAGATAAAATGTACATTGGTATATATCGCTATCCATAAAGCTATCCAATGTCATGAACAGTACTGCTCAATGAGATGTAGTATTTTAGATATTGTGAGATTTGTATTGATGACCGCCATCATTAAAAATGGCAGAAGCCAAAGGCGGAAAATTCTAAAAATGGTTTATTTGAAATCCTTGTCCCATAGAACATATATCACATACCACAATTGTGCGGCGAAATAAAATGTGGCGGCCATTTAAAAAATGGCCGCTACATTTATATGGGACCAAATAGAAAAAATGGCAACAAGGGTTTTTAAGTTCTATATACTATTTAGATTATTTTAAAACCGATTGCCAAGATTATACACAAAAACATGACAAGATTGAATTATTTGACATTTACCGACGGAGTAAAGGCTAGCGTATAACAGAGAGTTTACGGTGGCATAGTAGTTGCATGTAGCCGAATATTTCCAGTTGCCGTCCGTGGAGATTCGCGCGTTTATTTTGTGAATTTTCTTCGTCAGACGAATGTCACTGAATTTGTTGTAACGTATATGTATGTAAAATATGTGAGAAGTTTGATGGTTGTTGGTGGTCGTTTTCATGGTTAGGTCAGAAAGTAAAAGATCATATGGACAGTTCACCCCGACCATATCCATTCCACTATGTCATTATGTTTCTAAGATGGCGTATACCCTAGACTTCCAGTGGCTATGCGTTCTAAAGAAAGTTTCTGTCAAACCAAGTGCAGCTTCAGCGTAATATGGCGGCGCCAAGAGTTCAAAGATATCCAAATACTATAAACAAAATATGTGTGCATATGATTCCGCTTACCACGAGGTGTAAGTAATTTATGTGTGTGTGTGCGTGCGTGCGTGCATGCGTGCGTGTGTGGTGTGTGCGTGTGTGCATGCATGCATGCATGCGGGCGCGCGTGCGTGCGTGCGTGCGTGTGTTTGTGTGTGTGTGTGTGTGTGTGTGTGTGTGTGTGTGTGTGTGTGTGTGTGTGTGTGTGTGTGTGTGTGTGTGTGTGTGTGTGTGTGTGTGTGCAACCAAAAAACTTGGTCAGAGACAACGGAGGAAGGGTTTACGTTCCAATGTTTGGGGTGTTGGAAAGTGGACTGTCTGACAGCAGAGTTAGCTAGGCTAACGGATATTGTGAAGGGGATGCAGAGTGGAGGGAGGGTGATTGCAAGGACAACAAATGGAGAAAGAACAACAGGAAACATGACATGCAGGAAGGTGACAGAGGAGAAAGTGACAGTAGAGAAGGAGGGAGGGACAAGGGGACAGGAGATGAGAGAAGTAGATGCGACAGGAGGTAAAACGAATGGAAGAAAGGAAGTGAGAGGTGATGTGACCAAACGGAAGTCAATAACAAGGACGATGACAGGAAGAAAAGAGACCGGAAAGAAAGCAACAACAGAGAAAGCGGCAGGGGGAAAAGTCAGCAACCAGGGAGATGCAAAACGGAGGAGCTACTCTGAAGCAGTGATCGTGGGGGCACTGAGAACAGAAAGGGTATTTATGGGAGACTCCATTTTGCGAAAGACAGAAAGGACATTAAGCAAAGTAGAAGACGTTGTTGTTTGTCTTCCGGGGGCATGTGACTGAACGGGTAGAGAACGTATTGGGGCATGGCCAAGGGGGGTCTATATTAGTACATGTAGGGACGAACAATGCAGACAGGGATGGAACAACCAGGATAGTAAAGAGATACAGAGAGTTGGTAGAGACACTGAAGAAGACGAGAGTTGAACAGATCATACTCTCAGGAATCTTGCCAGTGATGAGGGGAAGGGGAACAACATTTAGAAATTGCAAGAGGATGGCAATTAACGGACTATTAGAGCAGATGTGTGAAGAAGAAGGAGTTGGATTTGTAGATTTGTGGGGATATTTTGTTGGTAAAGAAGACATGTTTATGAGAGATGGCATCCATCTAAACGGAAAGGGCGCAGCAGTGTTTTCCGAGAACCTTCTTCGATCGATGAATAATGGAACAGGTTGCAACTTTTAAAATAGTTTCGCAGGGGGGATACACAGAGAAGCCAAATACTAGAGGCATAGATAAAGATAGCAAAAAGACATCAGCAAAGAACAGCCTGGAAAGCCCTACGGAATTTGGTTATAAATGTGTTTGTTTAAATGCAAGCAGCATAGTAAACAAAAGAAATGAACTAAACATTATGGTAGAAGATATTGACCCTCACATAATAGGTATAACTTAATCTTGGGCCACACCCGATATATCAGATGCCGAATTAGGAATGACAGGGTAGGTAATGTTTAGGAAAGATAGATTAGGAATAAGGGGAGGCGAAGTTATTTTATATATTAAAGAATCCATCCAAGCTTATGAAATAAAATTAGAAAAAGAAGCAGAATGTGAAGAAGCTGTCTGGTGTAACATAGTTACTGGAAAGTCAACATTAACTGTTGGGTTAGTGTATCGGAGTCCAAACATAAGCATGGAAGAGAATGAAAAAATACATAACGCTATCAAAGAAGTGAGTAAACGGGACTGTATTATTATGGGGAATTTTAACCATGGGCATATACAGTGGACATCTCTACAGAGTACCGGGAGAGAGGATCAAGAGTTTTTAAATTTAGTACAAGATAGTTTCCTTTCTCAACATGTGTTAGAAGCAACCAGGGGCGAGAACGTGTTAGACATAGTATTGAGCTCACAGAAGGAATTTGTTGATAATGTCAAGATATGTGAGTTATTGGGGTGTAGTGATCACAACCAGATACTTTTTATCATCAAAGTAAAGGGAGAACGGAATAGAAAAATAAGGTACATGAAAAAATTTCACAAAGGAAGATATAAGGACATGAGGGAATATTTAGCAAAGATAGACTGGAATAACACACTGAAGAATAAGACACCAACAGAATGCTGGAATATTTTAGAGAGTGAAATTGACTGCGGTGACACATTTGTCCCCTTGAAAAAACAGGGGAAACGGTCAAAGAAGAAACACTTATCGAAGGAAGCCATTAGAAAAATCAAGTACAAGCAAATGATGTGGAAGACATATAGACATACCGGAAGTGAAGAAGACTATAGCATTTATAAAGAAGCACTTAATCAAGCTACAGCTGAAATTAGAAATTCAAAGAGAAGCTACGAACAAAAAATAGCTTTTAATATAAAACATGACAGCAAGAATGTTTATGCGTATGTTCGAAGTAAACAGAAAGTTCAGGACAAGGTCGGTCCTCTAGAAGGTAGTGATGGAAACATAATAACAGAGGGATTCCTAATGGCAGAAAACCTAAATGAGTACTTTAGTTCGGTGTTTACCAGGGAAGATATTAGTATATTACTAGTACTTGTGACTAAGTTCGAAGGGAGAGAGTTTGACTATTTAGGACAACTAATTGTAACCCCAACAATGGTAGCTATGAAAATAAGAGATATGAAGGATAATAAATCACCTGGAGTGGATGGGATTCCTCCCAAATTACTATTGGAAATTGTAGAACAAATCAGCATACCGCTTGCAACTGTGTTCAATTTGTCATTAGAGGAGGGAATAGTTCCGTTAGAATGGAAAGAAGCAAACATTATACCATTATTTAAAAAAGGTTCGAGAAACAAGTCAGAGAACTATAGACCAGTGAGTTTAACATCGCTGATTTGCAAACTATTAGAAAGACTAATTAAAGATCACCTGGTTGATTTTCTTGTTAAAAATAAATTGGTAAACCCATCTCAACATGGGTTTTTAAAAGCGAGGTCATGCTTAACAAATATGTTATGTTTTTTGGAAGATGTCACAAAGTGGCTAGATGAGGGATCACCAGTAGATATAATCTACTTAGATTTAAAAAAGCCTTTGACAAAGTGCCACACCAAAGACTACTATTTAAACTAAAGGCCCATGGCATAGGAAATGGAATGATCAACTGGATAGAAAAATGGCTTATTGATAGAAGACAAAGAGTAGTAGTTGATGGGGAGGTTTCAAACTGGAAAGCGGTTTTGAGTGGAGTACCGCAGGGATCAGTACTGGGACCTATTTTATTCTTAATATATATCAATGATTTGGATGATGACATGACAACAAGGTGTTGAAGTTTGCGTACGACACAAAAGTGTTTAGGAAAATTAAAAGTGATGCAGATAGACAGCATTTACAAGATGATCTTAATAAGTTGATATAATGGTCTGAGAAGTGGCAAATGCTGTTTAATGTTGGAAAGTGTAAGTGCCTTCACACAGGACATGGGAATGAAGATGCACAATATACAATGGGTACTAAATACTACCTTAAAGGAAAAGGACTTAGGGTTAACTATTAGTGCTGACATGAAGGTATCAGAGCAGTGTGGAATTGCAGCAGCGAAGGGAAACCAAATTCTTGGATTAATTAGGCGAAATATAGTGTACAAAGAAAAAAGAACTAATAATACCGCTGTATAAAACAATAGTTAGGCCTCACTTAGAATATTGTATACAAGCATGGAGGCCATATCGCAAGAAGGATATTGAAATGCTAGAAAGAGTACAAAGGAGAGCAACCAAAATGATACCAAAACTCAGGAATATTATTTATGAAATGCGTCTAAAAGAATGTGGTTTAACAACACTAGAAACCAGAAGATTGAGAGATCAGATTGAGATGTTTAAAATATTGAATGGATATGAAAATATTGACAGAAATATTTTTTTCACAGTCAAGGAAGAGAGAAGGACTAGAGGACATGGAGTTACATTAGCAAAGAAGCAGTGTAGACTAGATATTAGAAAATTTTCATTTTCACAAAGAACAGTAAACGAATGGAACAGATTATCAGCTGATTGTGTAGGTGCTAGTAGTGTTAATATATTTAAAAATAAAATCGACATATACCTAAGAAGGGCGGGGTATGCTTAGATAGATAGGTTGGACTCTCGATAAGCCAAATGGCTTCCTAGTCCACCTGCCATCTAGAGTTGAATCTCTAGGTGGCAATCTTGTTAAATCTTGTTAAATCTTGCAACAACAGTCATGAGCTATTAGACAAGTAAATCTGATCTGGCCCCACCCACTTATTACAATAGCAGTACGTTCTCTAACTCTCTCTTCTCTCTCTCTCTCTCTCTCTCTCTCTTATATATATATATATATATATATATATATATATATATATATATGTATGTATGTATGTATGTATGTATGTATGTATGTATGTATGTATGTCTGTCTGTCTGTCTGTCTGTCTGTCTGTCTGTCTGTCTGTCTGTCTGTCTCTGTCTCTGTCTCTGTCTCTCTGTCTCTCTCCCTCTCTTTATCTCTCTCTCTCTCTCTCTCTCCCTCTCTCTCTCTCTCTCTCTCTCACTAGAAGATGCATAACTAGAAATGAAGAAAAGCAATGCAACGATGTATGAGAAAATACGCTAGCTTGAATCAAAACTAAAACCCATAGTGGTGGTGAGTTTTCCGCACTCAGAAAGAAGATTGCTAACTTTGTGAATGAGACGATGCGCGTACAGCTACTGACGAGTGACATTGTTGCCTACCATCAACTGCCAGCTAGAAGAGACAAACGTGATGTGATGGGCAGGAAAATCTGGAGGGGACAAAGACATATGTGAAAGAACAGCTGACGCCAAATAATGCTGCCCTCTTGAATAATGCGAGGGATATAAGAAGAAGTAGACACATTGACAGCACAAGGACAACGGCAAATTCTTCCTTAACAAATACAAATATGCAACGCCTCAGGAGACCAATGTAGATGAGGATCTTCGTCCCTTCCTTTTGGGGAATTGGTAGTTGTATGTACGATGCTAGATACGATGAGGACACACTCGGGACATTATGTGTGGCTGTCAACGTAAGCAAGCTCGTTGATCAAATGCTTTTTGTTCTTTTGTTATTATTCTTTATTGAATCAAAAATGATGAGTGACAAATTATGTGTATTTCATAATGTGAGCTATTAGAACAACATGTTTAGCTATGCTATTGTAAACTGCAGTACCTCCATGTACGTAGATCCTGGTTCCTCGCTGGTTCACAATTTCAAATAATCTCAGGTCACGGATTATAGTATATAAAGATTACGATAAAGATCCAGATCCGGCAAATAACCTTTACAACTGGGCATTGCAATCATGTATATATTTAACGTGTTAGCAAATATTTCCCACCCACAACCAATCGCTAGTTAACCTTCTTTGTGAATATGTGGCCAGACATGCATCCTACTGGCTAGAAGCTCACACAACCTGTACCCTGCTGGTTGTTGGATGCCTCGCCGACGGTGAGGTATAGTGAAATCAATCAGTAATCGTCGAAATATAGTACAACACAAGAAACTGACACGGAATAGGTTTGCTGATGCAGGCCTCATCGCACGTGGTATTCTAAGATTGGTAATAATTAAGTCACCAGACACATATGCCTTTGACCTGGCTGCGTACTACTTTCCCAAAATTGCGAATATAGTCAACATGTGAATTGAAACAGACTGCCACCATTACCAGCACGACAGACAGCTGCCGATTTGGACCTCTGCTTACTGCTTCTCTCAGTCCGCCGCTTTGCAACATACTTCCTGCAATATATTCAATAACAGGATGTAAATCAGTGGCCTCCCTGTCTGGAAATGGAAAAACGTTCAACGTTGTGATCCATTAGCGGGCAGGCCATTTGGGGCGTTAGAAACCACCGATATTGAAGCTGCTCTATCAGTAGCAATGGCATTAAACAGCAGTGATTTCAGAAAGCTGACACTGTTGCGGAAGTGTTTGGCATAGTGGTACTGTGGAAAACGAAGATGTAAATGTATTCTCATGTGATCATGCCAAATATTGGGTTCCCAATATTGGGATGTAATGAATTGCAAACTTGTAACTGTCTTCCTCAAAGGCTCAGTGGTATTATAGCTCCTTTCTTGAGGAACTAGTAGTTGTCAGTACGATGTTTGGTACGACGATGTCATTCAGGATAGTGATGTGTGACTTGATTATGTCAGGTCACGGATTATAGTATATATATATATATATATATATATATATATATATATATATATATATATATATATATATATATATATATATATAGTTGTTACAATAAACACCTAGATCCGGTAAATAACCTGTACAACCGGACATCATAAAACGTATTGTATCCTGGTCAAATTGGCTATTACACAGGACTGTTTTATACCGCTACAATTATGTGAAGCGAAAGTTGAACAAGGTTACCATCAAAGTCGTTACTATTTGTTTTGTAATACTTAGCACAGCGAACACGTTCCTTGTCTTTATCTTCAAACCATCCATTCATCACAAAGGATTGCATATTAGTAAGACCATTAAACATTTTGGTGAGGTTACTCAGGTAATTCTTTCCACATTTATAGGCGAGCGGCATATCTTCAAAAACTGCGTTAAATTATGATTTTAATTCCCCCCACACGCACCCAAATATTATGTCACTGGTAAAGCCATGTATCTCCCTGTTACGAATACGCCTATGGCTATGCCATACAATGTTGAAAGCGATTGTTTCCAAGATAATGTAATGTTCACCTATACAATGACGATTATTGGAAAGTTTACAATGCCGCGAACATTATTAAATTACATTGACTGTGTCTACTTCCATGGACATGTCATATAATGTTTGAAAGATAATTGTCTCCCCTTCGAAATGCGATATATGTGGAACAGTGTGGTGAAACAATTTTTTGTCGAGCGACATTTAAACAGGGTCTCCGTAAATTGATGAACGTGACCCGCACACTTACACAATTTCATTTGTTGCATATATCTACGTTACCTACTTACTCATGAGTACGTCATAATTATAACATTCGAAAGCATTGTGTATCCCGAGACAATGAAGTACCCAGTCGAACAATCAAAAGCTATAGTGAAGGTCAAACAAGATCATTATCAACGTATCAATATTCAAAATTGCGGCATTTCGTAATCATCAATGGTTCCTATGTGTTCGTCAATATACTCAACGCAACAATGTATGCCATTGGAAAACTTATTGTATCCTCATCAAATGAGTTATTTCATTGCACTGATTTATACAGATACATTTAAGTGAATCGAGTTAAACAAGGTCACCATCGGTGTCGGTACCATTGTTTGTACATCATGTAAAGCAAGGAATTTGTTCTCTCTGGTTTACAAAATATTAATTCATCAAACAGATATGTCGATTTGGTGAAACTACTATAAACATTCCATCCATCTTTTTTCTATTCACTATCGTCGTCATCATTATCATCACGTAGAATGTTTGGTCGCCAATTGAATGTGGAATTTTCATTACTATGACTTATGCAATAGAATACAAACTGTTCTGACTGCATAAAGAATTGAAACAATGCGACCATCCAGGAGCTCTGATACCACTGAGCCTTTGAGGAAAACAGGTACAAGTTTGCAATTCATTGTATTCCATCTAGTGGGAACCCAATATTTGGCATGATCACATGAGAAGACATTTACATCTTCGTTTTCCGCAGTACCAGTATGTCAAACACTTCCGCAACAGTGTCAGCTTTCTGAAATCACTGCTGTTTAATGTCATTGCTATTGATCGAGCAGCTTCATTGTCGGTGGTTTCTAACGCACCAAATGGCCTGCCTGCTATTGGTGCACAACGTTGAAAATGTTTCCATTTCCAGACAAGGAGGGAACTGAGTCATATCCTGTTATTGAATATATTGCAGGAAGTATGTTGCAACGCTGTGGACTGAGAAAACCAGTAAGCAGAGGTCCAAATCGGCAGTTGTCTGTCGTGCTGGTAATGGTGACAGTCTGTTTCAATCCACATGTTGACTATATTCGCAATTTTGGGAAAGTAGTACGAAGCCAGGTCAAAGGCATATGTGTCTGGTGACTTAATTATTACCAATCATAGAACACCACGTGCGGTGAGTTCTGCATCAGCAAACCTATTCCGTGTCAGTTTCTTGTGTTGTACTATATTTCGACGATTACTGATTGATTTCGCTATACCTCAGCGTCGGCGAAGCATCCAACAACCAGCAGGGTACAGGTTGTGTGAGCTTCTAGCCAGTAGGATGCATGTTTGGCCACATATTCACAAAGAAGGTTAACTTGTGATTGTTTGTGGGTCGGAATTATGTGTTTAACACGTTAAATTGCAAGTCATCATTATATATACATGATGATAATGCCCAGTTGTAAAGATTATTTGCCGGACCTGGCTGAAAAAGGTTTACCAACTGTCGAAGCATTGACATCAGAATCATGTCCGGCGTCATCTGTTACGTAACACTACTATACAGGGTATATTGAAAGACTAGCACAGCCAACGTTTGTCAAATCACCGAACCTGCCAACATTCTCTTGACAAATGTTAAGTTTTTCAAACTACGTTCACTCATTTTTAGAGCTCATCACTTTTACGGAGGTACTATACTCCTGTCCGGGAGACAGCACGCATAATTACCGTCTCTCGGCAACAACACAAAGAAAAAAGTGGGACCACACAAACTCGTTTATAGCCCATCCGCCATTTCTTTCTCCAGTTAATGTAATGAGGATACACAATCTCGGCTTCCATCTTTACGTTGACGATACCTAGTTAATATATCAAATTTGACATGACTTATACCAGCAGATTGTCGTAACTACGCCGGATTGAGCAAGGCATAAGCTATGTCCGTGTGTGGTAAAGGTGAATGCAACAAAACGGTAGCAGTTGTGTTGTCGTAACGCAACAATTGAACGAACCACAACATAACCGTGATCAAAATTGGCGAGAGTGATATAACACCATAAACACCGGCGTATTGTTTTACCATATTCATTCAAATATTTGATCATTTTATTATATTTTGCTGCTAGAGTGGCGGTCCAAAATTCTAATTTACTCGTATACCTCAGTTAATACTACTAACAGCCATTCCTATATGGGGAGAGAGACAGAGAGAGAGGTGAAGAACGAACTGCTCGTGTAAGAATTGTTTGGGACCAGATAAGATTTTCTTTGCCATTTGCATTGTCCCTGACTTATATAATAGCTCCAGACTGTTGTCGGTTGTATAGCATCCAGCGATTTGGGAAGATATGTTGATTATTATGTTTCGTTTGTGTCTGTTTTTTAATGAGAGGTTTCGCCACCAGTAAATAAAACCGAATATCATTAGACTTTTCAGAAATGGCCCTATTCCTAGCAGACAGGTTGGGTGGGCGGTAGCTGTGTATGTGGGTATTTGAAGTACCCTTCTAATAGTCAACAAATTGCTTAGTTCTCGCGTATCTTTGCTGTAGTGTTGAGGCATGAGGAATAACCAAACACTCAAGCTTTGGCGTTTGTGTCACTTTATTACAGTCTCTATCGTTTCGCAGTCAGACAGTAACTTTGGTTCCAAATTAAGCTTTTTTGGTCGTAATACTTCGACATTTCACTGTGAGAATACGTAATTCAAAGAAGAAGACGACATTTGTATTACTCCATTTACATAATTACATTGCATTAAAACACACCACAAATAGACAAGCGAGAGGAAAGTGTAAAACGCCAAAAGCGGTCAGGTAAATGTGTTCTAGCAACCTTGTTCATAATATGTTCCCAACAACTCAAAAGATCCGTTGTTTAACTTTTGTTATCGTGACGTCACTCCCACAATAAGAAAGCCGCCGTCAAGGCACTGGTCGGTTTACCCGTCAATTAAAACTGGGTGGAGCTGTTAGCCTAACGTCAAGTGCGTGTGTCTGAATACTACGCAAATGAGAAACAATGCGTTTTGAATGGTTCATGTAAGTACATATTATATATATATATATATATATATATATATATATATATATATATATATATATATATAAAATGTTAATGTCCATATATTTAGTTATATATATATATATATATATATATATAGTATATATATATATATATATATAATATATATATATATATATATATATATATATATATATATATATATATATATATATATATATATAATATATATATATAACATATATAATAGGGAGACCAGTGCATATACGACCGCCTACACGAGACCGGCCGTATTTTTATTATGTAACAGTTTTCCAAGTATGTCTAATTGGAACATTGTCTGTAATACAAATACACACCACATACTACGATATTGTTATGATATTGTAATAAATAACACATATACAATAAAAATCGGTCTCCTTAAAACCTATATGTTTATATGCCGCGTACGTGAGACCGGTGTGTAATAGGAAGTTAGGTATTAGTTATACTTATTTGCAGTAGTATATTATTAACGCCGACCTGGTATATATATATATATATATATATATATATATATATATATATATTTCTTACACCTCACGGTAAGTTTTTTCATACGCACACATTATATATTTTCATGCCAATGCATACCTACTCAAAGTTACTATTCACGAAAAAAATTAAACGGGATCTGAAAAGGTTGAATAACCGTTGTCATAACATAAAAACATACCGTTTAGAGGATTTGTGACCATGATTTGGTCAGCACGGAGCCACGGTATGTTTTGAATAATTGTACCATTTGGATATCTTTGAACACTTCGCGCCTAGATTGTGTCTTCTCATTATATCAACTGGGGAAAGAAAGGTCCCAATTTGTTGTGTTGTGGCCGAGAGACGGTAGTTATGCGTGCTGTCTCGCGGACAGGAGTACAGTGCCTCCACAAATGTGGTGCGCTATTAAAATGAGTGAAGTTTGTTTGAAAAACATAATATTTGTCAAAGAAATGTTGTTAGGTTCGATGTCTTGTCAAATTATGTGTCAAATTTGACACATAATTTTCTTGGACTAGGGCATTGACTCCTTGGCAACTAACCAAGGGTGAGCGCCGCAACAATCCATTCTAAATAAACGGTCTAGATAGTGATATTTCAATTCAGCGCATTTTGTTTTGTCTTTTCTAGCCAGGGCCACGACTAGTTAATTATGGGGGGAGACAGAGTGCAGGCACGCACATGAATATTTGCGTTTTGAAAAGAAAGCATTAAGTTTATCACCGGATGTTATTTAATTATAAATGCTACTTGTTACTCGGACTCTTCCGCGTGTGGCCCGTCGACCGGCCAGTGCCAAGTCGTGCTGTTTCTCTGCCAAGTCATGCCATTCAGGCTGTTTAAATTATTGCTGGAAAAATTAAAATTCACGGAACACATAGTTGAGTTGAACCTGTTTAATAAACAAACAAAATAGCGTGTTCGGGCATCTGAGTGAAGGTTCAACGACTCAGTGGTTGGCTGACGCATGTTAGATGGTCATGTCGCGGTTTATGATAGTCGTAATTTGTAATCCTGCAAATTTTGTTGCGGGTCGGGAAATGCCTTGTAGATGCAATCGATGTCGCTGATGGATTAAATACAGTGTCGTCTGAATGCCAAATTCGTCGCAGAAGAAAATGTCCACCGTTGTGACACCTGAATGCAGTACAGTTACAATAAACGACTACGGTAGCCATATGAAGGATAATGCAGACTAGACACACAATAGTTATAGTAAAGTGACCACCGACCACGAAACGAGCCTCATTGCATCCACACCCGTTTTGAGAAAATTAAGCCGGTGGGTTATGGGTTTAATGGCATGACTTCAACAACTGTTAATATTCAACTAATATTATTGGTACAAACATTATGTAAGTGTATTACTCTTAGCTATATGTTAGTATTCAAGCGCATAGCGCATGGTATTTAACAGCAATATTTGTGTAAACATCAAGTAAAAAATATATTGAAATTCTTAAGGTGGCATTACATGACTAGGTCAATCTTTATCCACTTTCGTATATTTTCAATTCTAATACGGATGCTGGAGTGGTGCGTTTTATGCGGAGGACGGTCACATATTTTGAAGTGTGTGTGTATGTGTGTGTGTGTGTGTGTGTGTGTGTGTGTGGTGCGTGCGTGGTGTGTGGTGTGTGGTGTGTGGCGTGTGGCGTGTGGCGTGTGGCGTGTGGCGTGTGGCGTGTGGCGTGTGGCGTGTGGCGTGTGGCGTGTGGCGTGTGGCGTGTGTATGTGTATGTGTATGTGTATGTGTATGTGTATGTGTATGTGTATGTGTATGTGTATGTGTAGTTTTTAACGCGTGTCCGGATATGTGAATGTATATGTGAATGTGTGAGCGTTTGTGCATGTGTGGGCGTGCATGTGTGCTTGTGTGGTGCAATCCCATAATAGTTGGTACCGCGTCGATAACATAATTGGAACTGATTTGTATAATCAATACTCAACGGGAACTGTTCCGACAATATTATATACTGTTATCCTACGATCGGAGCATGCCACATTCTGACTTATGAGAGGGAAAACACACTATCTCTGATTAAGGACCAACACTGTTAGCCGAGTTAGGCAATGATCCGACAACCATTGATCCGACTTAGGTATAGTATTTTTGTATATTATAAGACTACCGTTCATCGGAATTAAGTCCGAATTTAGAGAAGATCCGACCTAGGTCACCTATATATTATGGATAACATACGCACTTTGAGAAAAATATATGTATATATATATATATATATATATATATATATATATATATATATATATATACCACTGTGCCAGTGGAGGGTGGGGCTGTTTACGGTTTCTGTTAATGAATACATTCGCATACGCATGTGTTTTCTGTCGATACACTATTATGCAACACATTGTATCAGTATGCATGCAAGCAGCTGATTGTACGATAGGTTTTTTGTTGTACTTGGATGCTTATCATTTACCATACTACTGTATAGCTATCGATGTACAATCAGCCGAGCGCACACTACAAGTGAACGCCAGGCAATCCAGTTTTAAATAAACGATCTAGATTGCCATATTGCCATTACAAGGTATGTTGTGTCTTATTTACCTACAGTAAACAGAGTCGTTAATTAGGGAGTATTAGGGGCACACTCCGAGCGGGAAGGGCGCAGGCATGCAATATATATATATATATATATATATATATATATATATATATATATATATATATATATATATATATATATATATATATGTTACTGTTGACCTTATTTGGCTACCTCTTTTTACGCCGTTAGTTGTGGTCATTCTTTAATGTAGTGTATCCCTCGTCTATGCTCCGTGTAAACCCTTTGGACAAAATCGCCCTTTGTTCCGCCTGGCGAGGTGACCAAGACTAGACAGCCACACATATATCTGCGGCATCTTGGGAACAAACCGACGCATCTGAAGATGGGACACCCGCCGTACCAACATCTGAATAGAATAAATCATAGATTTAAAGGGGGCTTGAAACACCCAAACATAACAACATACCATTGAGAGAATATGTGACCATGATTTGATGGGCACGGAGCCACGGATATGCCATGGTGCGGTACTTGGGGAAGAGGAATTCTCCTACGTACGTGAAATTTTAAACCTAATTGTGTGCTGTGCATATACATTTACAATCGCTACTAGTGTATGACATTGTGTCATTCTGTGACTTGTTCGTATATATTTTAAATAATAGTGGGTTTTTCAGTTATATTGAACCTCAAGGACGGAAAGAAACTGTTTCCATTTGTTTCGTCTACTTTTTTGTGGGAAATTAAAGATGGCCGCCACCGGTCACCAAAAGTATAATAAATCGCTATATCTTTGGCAATAAACGGTAGAGAAACTTGAACTCCGAGTCGTTTTATATGTTATGATGAATGAGGAATCCAGTGCAACTATTGTTTTGATGAAATGAACGAAAATAAAGCTATACAAGCCACAAATGCGTAAAATTATCACTAAATATATATAGTATACGCAATTATGTAGCAAATATACGCCCTTAACGCCAATTGAACCTGGAGAACTGAAAAAGTTTCAATTTTTTGGTCCACAATTCAAGATGGCCGCCACCGGTCAATACAATACATCGGCAATAAATGGTATAAAAACTTGATCTTGTCGTGGTTTCCATATTTTGAAGCATGATGAATTCAATGAAACCATTATTTTGATGACAATAAAATAAAATTATATCAGCCATGTAGGTGTTAAAATAGCCATACAACGTAAGATCCAAAATATGTTTGATCATACATTTTAAATTTAAATTTATTATACTAAACTTATTTCAAGTTCAATTATTTATGTGGACATAAATGTGGTTTACACTGAACAATAAAGGTATTGGTAAACGTTATATTACTTGACTATAGCCATCTGTAGTTGTACGTAAGACGTTTCTCATTATTATTTCGTGTCAATATGTGAATATACGAATATATGTTTTGTCAGCTTGCCTTTCGTTTGTGTATAGTTGCACATCAATGATTGTAGATGTCTTGCTATTCTAAAACATGACGTAACAATAGAACAAAGTAGTAAATACGCCTGGGCATTAATCATTTAATGTGTTTGTGATATGTTCTGAAATGGCAATTTATACCAACATGTATACGTACCTCCGAATGAAACATGTTTGGAAAGACACTTCAGTCGTCATATGTGTCTGCAAGACGACTCTCCTCTTCATTTCGGACCTCTTGTACAGAATGTTGGTGCGTGTCTATTTAGCTGCGTCATACTTGCACAGTTCTGTACATGTCATGGTGTGCGACTTACATGAATATCTAACCGTACACTTGCTCACAGTACTACTGCTACTTCACCAGTTCCGCAACAGTCTAAGGTGCTGGTGATACGTCTGAAACGGTGGGAATGTATGTTCCGTCATTATCCTCGTCCCATCTCAGTCCTACATAATCCAGCATAGTGTGTTCTGCAACTAGTGGGTTCTTTGCCCAAATGTTGGTTTGATAGCATGCACGCAGTGTGTGCTGAAAGATGGCACCCAATATAAGAAAGAGTTTCTCTACTCCGTGGTTTGGATTCAGTTGTTTGCGTGTTCCTCCATGTTCTCCTGCACTCCTTCGGCAGATTAAGTTACGCATTGTGCGATTCTTCGCCAACTTTAGAGAACGTATGTTTGATTCTGTTCGCAGTACTGTGACATACCAAGCATTTAAGTTGTTTCGACAGTTGATCGAAAACCAGATGCATCTACTGATTTGGTCGTATACAATGTTTGGCAATGAGATATGCGAGTCTGCATGATTTGTTGAGATACGAATGATGCTGAAAGATGCAAGGCATGCATGCGTGCTTTTGTTTTGACAGCATCCACAATGTCACATTGTGGAGTTCCTATGGAACCCCAGCTGCTCCATGATCCAGCGACCGTTTGAAAACCCATTGGTCTTTCTTTGCCTGTTTAATTGCCTTCCGCAAATTGTGTTTACTGCCTACCTCTCCTATTGCTGCCCTCCATAGAGTGTATTAGCATGGTATAGTTCTTATATGCTGGCGCTATGAACCGTATGTTAACAACATTCTGTTGAACTTTCTTCCTCGGTACGCGTGTATGTGGATACATTTAATCAAAGCCAACAAACCATCGGTCAATTATCAGTTCATATTTCTGAGAAATAACTTCCAAGGACATATGTGATTTACTGCTGATTACGAAAAAGAAGAAGAATTACGTTTTATTCGACCAGTATTTCAAACAACGCATACATTATATCAATGTAAAACAACTCAGAGCCAATACAAATATAACAATCACAGCAAACACGTGTACGGCAGATTAACAAAACGAAATGTACTGCATCAGAAGCGTATGTATAGTGTTTTTAAGAAAGAGATCGGATCTGATGTCCTACTGAAATGTACGTAACTTAAATTTACGGTATATATTACCATACATATCCATAAAAACGCTAAGCAATCATTGTGTACAAAAGCTTTTTAATTTGTATTATTATTATTATTTTCGGTATATAAAATGGGTTTAAAGTGCCAATACCGAAAATGAAAAACTATATTGAAAAAAAACATCCTAGCAGAATGTAAACTAAAAACAACCGATTAATATAGTGTTCATATCTTCATGAAAAATGAAGATATTAAATATAGTTTGATCCTGCTGGACTTGCATTATAATAATCTTTCTAAATGTGACAGAACATATGTTTTACATCCAACATTTGCTGTCCGTATGTACCCATTTTACGGTCATTTTAATGCATATATGGTTGGTATAACTTTATCAAAATAATAGTTGCATTCGATTCCTCATACTTCAAAACTTATATAAACGACTCCGAGTTCAAGTTTCTATACCGTTTGTTGCCAAAAATAATATTATAGCGATTGTAAGACTTTCGATGACCGGTGGCGGTCATCTTGAATTTTCAAACGTAAAAGTAGACGAACAAATTGAAACTGTTTAAAGTTCTCTATAAGGGAGAAAACAGTCGCAGGGCGTATATTTGCTATATAATGGCGTATACTACATACATGCTATGGTCATGTTAACGTATTTTTAGTTTGTATAGCTTATTTTCATTTATTTCATCAAAACAATATTTGCATTGCATTTCTCATACTTCCAAACATATAAAACGACTCCGAGTTAAAATTTCTATACCGTTTATTGCCAACGATTATAAGGGATTATAAGACTTTTGGTGACCGGTGGCGACCATCTTAATCTTTCCAACGAAAAAGTGGACGACAAAAATGAAAACAGTTTTTTTCCAATTCTTCAGGGTGAAAGTGAAAAACATAATTATTTAAAATCTATATGAAAAATCACTGAACGTGTATTTTCTACATACACGTAACTCCGTATACTACACACAGAGAGATTTACTTCGTCGAAGGCGTATGACAAAAGTATACGATGTGACAGAACGTGCGCGTAAGTCCATTTCGCCAACGGAGCATGTACGGATTTACGCGACATTACTTTATGAATATTAATGAGGACTGACTGGCGTGGCATTTGATATTATTTCATTAGATGTAACTCGTAATTTAATTAAACTTTTTGATTTCGAACACGCAAACAAAGTGAGTTGATGTTTATAGCGCCTACCATGTTTACTATGATACCATATTCTTGTTGTTGTGCATAATAAAACTGCTTAGTAATTAAGTAAATCAGAAAAAATCTAACATTTTCATTAAGTAGATAGGAGCTAGTCAAACCAAATTCAGCTTCAGCGTAATATGGCCGCGCCAAGTCAAAGATATCCAAATTGTACAATTATTCAACATATACCGTGGCTCCGTGCTTATCAAACCATCGTCACAAATCTTCTAATAAATAGTATGTTCTTATTTTATGACAATGGTTGTTCACCCGTTTCCGCTTTCTTTTAATGTTATACTGAATTGTAACTTTGAGTAGGTATGCGTTGTCATGACAATAAAGATATGTGTGCATATGATACCGCTTATTGTGAGGTGTAAGTAGTAGCCATACATATAGTATATATATATATATATATATATATATATATATATATATATATATATATATATATATATATATATATATATATATATATAAATATATCGGTCGGTCGGTCGGTCGGTCGGTCGGTCGGTCGGTCGGTCGTTCGTTCGTTCGTTCGTTCGTTCGTTCGTTCGTTCGTTCGTTCGTTCGTTCGGTCGGTCGGTCGGTCGGTCGGTCGGTCGGTCGGTCGGTCGGTCGGTCGGTCGGTCGGTCGGTCGGTCGGTCGGTCGGTCGGTCGGTCGGTCGGTCGGTCGGTCGGTCGGTCGGTCGGTCGGTCGGTCGGTCGGTCGAACTAAACAATCAATGAAATGACAGCACTAAGTTGAGCGTCGATCTCTATAAAAATGGCAGATACTGATTTGGCAAAACTCTCACTTCAGACACTGTTCGAGCTTTACCATGACAAATTCGCTATGGAATGACGCGAACCCACGTTACAAAACAAAAAAACAGAAGCAACAAACGAATAGACTGCAAGTTCTCAATGATGATGCCCCTTGAAGCAATGCTCACAAAAATGGAGGAATATATTATATGCGGCAGCAACGCCAACGTCATTGGTGTCAGCGTCGAATGATGACTCTATATTGACTGGATCGTTCAAACTTCAATGTCAGACGCCTGTCAGAAATACGTAAAGACAGCGACATCGTGAAATTAGGATCACTCGATTAACTACTCTTTAGTTTCCACAATATTTGTGTATTTGTATTTTAGAAATTTCAACACGTTTCCAATGAGTGAATGACGTCACTGCCACTGGCACTGGTGATTGGTGACGGTGAGACCGTGACAGTGTGAGTGGGAATAATTTTTCAATGTCTAATAAGTAAATACAAAATATACATCCATGACCTACACTTGTAAATAGGTAAAAATCGTCCGTACACTTTTTTACACCTGATAAGGAGTAGATTTATGTTATATCACTGGCTCATAACACGAGTAATGTAATGTGTTGTCAACACAGGTAGGACACACGGTTTTGACCATGTCCATGGCGTCTTTTGTGAATTTTTGAATTTGCCAGTCTATTTTCATAAGAAACATGTTCTAATTCCGTAACAGTGTGTTTGCTTAACGTTAAAGTAATGGGTGTGGCTGATTTAGTACATAGATGTCATATGAACGAACTATGAATATAAACTTCTGGACACGGTCATTGGAAGGATACTTAATGCACAGGCAATGCGAATATGACACACGATTTTTGGCCGTGACCTCTTTTATGATATTTTTGGATTTGCCCGTCTATTTTTACAAGAAAATATTTCTTGTAGATCCGTAACAGTCTGTTTGCATAAATGTACCCTAATACGTGTTACTGAGTCAGCACATGATATGTATATAATAAATATGTATTTATATACGTTCAAAAGAATATTCATGCCATGCACTATTTCGGGATGGGTCACATTCCGGAACAAATGCTTGTGTGGTTGATTGGTTTTCAAATATGTATGTGCCCTGGATTATTGTTGCAAAAATGCATGATAAATTATCGTTCCTTCGTAGCATGCATATGTAACAACTGTTTTATGTGAGACAGGACAAGACCATGAATTTTTATTATTTATAAAACAAAGGTATACACAGAATATAATCAGTGTGCAATAGTGAACATTTCTTTATTGCCAGGTAACCTGGTAATTATTATATTCTTATCTACAAAAAAGAGAGTATGTTGTGTGAAAAATGTCCCCATGTCCAGGTTGCTTGTTTGTATATTTGGTTGGTACCAAGTTGGGATTAACATTTATGAATACTAAATAATGCATTTCCAAAACGTGAGTGATACGGGCCTGGTGATATATCTGATATTTCATATAAATATTTTAAGTGGTTAAAATGCTAAATCATTTAATGTCTACAACACGTACATGAAAACTCATTTGTTCTCACCGCCTTTCATTTCTGTATAACATATCTTGGTAGGCAGGCAATCTATGTCTATGACAACAAAACCGTGATTACGCTATGCCTGATTTTGAGCAACGTGCTCCAATGTTCGACTACGTGTGTCTTGCACTCGTACGTGTGTCTCGTACGAGTGATTCGTACGAGTGACTCGTACGAGTGACTCGTACGAGTGACTCTACGAGTGACTCGTACGAGTGACTCGTACGAGTCACTCGTACGAGTCTATTGTACATAAATCATCCCATGAACTAATGCTAAACAACGGATCTTTGGTGTTGGTGGGAACACATGATGAACAAGGCTGCTCGAAAACATTTACCTGACCGCTTAATTTACTTACCATTTACGATGTGTTGTTTCGCAATGTAATTATGTAAATGGAGTAACATCAATGTCGTCTTCTTCTTTGAATTACGTATTCTCATAGTGAACTGTCGAAGTATTAGGACTAAGAAAGCTGAATTTGGAACCAACATTACTGTCTGACTGCGAAACGATGGGGACTACAATAAAGTGACATAAACGCCAAAACTGTATTGTTGGTTTATTCCTTATGTCCCAACACTACAGCAAAGATACGCGAGAACTAAGCAAGACACAGCTAGACACAACTACCGTCCACCCGACCTACCTGCTATGAATAGAAGCATTTGTGCAAAGTCTAATAACTTTCAGATTTATTTGCTGGTGGCGATATAAACCTCTCAGTCAAAAACAGAGATAAATGAAACATGATATACAACATATCTTGCAAGATCGCTAGCTGCTATACAACCGTCAACAGTCTGGAGCTATTATGCAAGTTAGGGACATTGCAAATGGCAAAGAAAATCTTATCTGGCCCACCCACTTCTTACACGACTTCTGCTCTCTCTCTCTCTCTCTCTCTCTCTAACTCTCTCCTCTCTCTCTCTCTCTCTCTCTCTCTCTCTCTCTCTCTCTCTCCTCTCCTCTCTCCTCTCTCTCTCTCTCTCTCTCTCTCCTCTCCTCTCTCTCTCTCTCTCTCTCTCTCTCTCTCCTCTCTCTCTCTCTCCTCTCTCTCCTCCCTCTCTCTCTCTCCCTCTCTCCTCCTCTCTCTCCCTCTCTCCCTCTCCTCTCTCTCCTCTCCTCTCTCTCTCCTCTCTCTCCCCCACTCTCCCTCTCGCTCTCCCTCTCCCTCTCCCTCTCCCTCTCCCTCTCCCTCTCCCTCTCCCACTTTTACTCTCACTCTCACTCTCACTCTCACTCTCACTCCCACTCCCACTCCCACTCCCACTCCCACTCCCACTCCCACTCCCCTGTCACTCTCTCACTCTCTCACTCTCTCACTCTCTCACTCTCTCACTCTCTCACTCTCTCACTCTCTCACTCTCTCACTCTTTCACCCCATATATGAGCGGTTTTTTGTAGTATTAAGTGAGGTACACACATAAATTTGATTGTTGGTAGCAACTCCAGCAGCAAAATTAAATTAAATGATCAAATATTGGAATAAATATGGTAAAATAACACGCTGATTTTGTTTTGGCAGTAAGACGCAGCGTAATGTCGCAGCCGCCAATTTTGATCATGGCTATGTTGTGGTTCGCTCGTTTTGTTGCATTCATCTTTAGTTGTATGTCGGTCATTTACACATGAACATTGCCTATTCATCGCTAAATTCGGCGTAATTACGACAATCCTGTTGTATAACGCATATCAAATTTGATGTATTAACTAGGTATCGTCAGCATATAGATGGAAGCCGAGATTGGGTCTTCTCATTATATCAACTGGGGAAAGAAATGGCGGTACGGCTATAAACGAGTTTGTGTGGTCCCGAGTTTGTCTTTATATTGTGGCTGAGTAACGGTATTTCTGCATGCTTTCTCGCGGACAGGAATATAGTGGCTCCGCAAAAGTGGCGATCTCTCAAAATGAGTGAACTTTGTTGGAAAAAACATGATATTTGTCAAGAAAACGTTGGCAGGTTCGATGTGTGTCACGCATCGGTGATTTGACACACGTTGGCCTTGCAAGTCTTTCGCAGTAACCTGTATAGCAGTCTTACGTAATACCTGACACAGGACATGACCCCGACATCAATGCGTGGACAGTTGGTTAACTAACTTGCATTAGCCTGGGGCGAGCAAAACTCCAAAAGACGCCGGCATCGAAAATGAGCGAAGACATAGAAGATATGAAAACATCTGTATAATGTCTATGTCATAGTTTTAAAAAAGATATAAAAAACCTCTAACAAAACACAGAAGACACATTGCTAGAATTGAAGAAACGAATGCTACGAGGTACACGAGATAAGGCCAACTTAAATTTAAACGATGAGTGAAGGCTGATCACATGAAACGGTTTCAAAGATCCTTGGACAAAACGGAAATGCACTCAACGAAAAACAGCTTCGTATTCAGCGTGCTGGGCCTTCAAGCCTGCAGCTAGGCGAGAGCTACGAACGAGTACGACTCGGCGAAGGATAATGGCACTAGGACCCATAATGGTGGTGAGTTTTCCGCACTCAGAAAGAAGATTGCTGAGTTTGTGAATGAGACGATGCGCGTACAGCTACTAACCAGTGACATTGTTGCCTATCATCAACTGCAAGCTAGAAGAGACAAACGTGCCAAGCCAATGATCGTGAAGTTTTTTTACAATGTAGTTAAGCGTGATGATATGATGGCCAGGAAGAATCTGAAGGGGACAAAGAGATATGTGAAAGAATAGCTCACGCCAAATTATGCTACTCTCTTCATGAAGGCGAGGGATATTAGAAGTAGACACATCGACAGCACTAGGACCTACAACGGCAAAGTCTTCCTTAAAAAGCCCCAATCTGCAACGCCTCAGGATATTAAAGTGGATGAGGATTTTCGTCCCTTCCTTTCTTGAGGAATTAGTAGTTGTCAGTACGATGTTTGATATTGAGGACTCTCTCAGGACAGTACTATCAAAGTAAGCAAGCGCGTTGATCAAATGCTTTTATTCTTTTGTTATTGCTCTTGGGTGCAACAAAAATGATGAGTAACAAATTATATGTATTTCATTTTCATAATATGAGCAATGACAACAATGTGTTTAGCTATACTACTGTAAACTGCAGTTCCAACATGTATTTACATTCTGGTTCCTCTCTCGTTCACAATTTCGAATAATTTCAGGTCAAGGATTATAGTATACACTGATTACGATAAAGACCTAGATTCGGCAAATAACCTTTACAACCGGGCATTGCCATCATGTAAATATTACGATGACCTGCAATTTAACGTCTTATCCAAAAACTAAGTTTAATCGATTTTCAATAATACATTTAAATGGACGTTTTCATAGCATCATACATACTTTGCAGATGCTTAAGAATACGTTTGACAAAACCCAAGACAAGGATATTCAAACAAGACTCACGGCAAACACCGCGACATCTGCATGGGAACTATTGGAACATGCCTGAAGAGACAAGTCTACAACTTATGCTTATTACTTCCGGCAATGTCATGCGGTGCGGAAACATGGGCACTCACCAGCCAAGCAAAGAACAAGCTAGGAGCTACACTACACAAACAGAGATGGAAAGAAGTATGTTAAACATCGCATACCGGGATGGAAAAACAAACAAAGTCAGAAGGTGGTAGTGGTCTGGGAAGGGCACGTCAGCAGAATATGAGGCAACCTATGGACACTGCGGAAGGACCTAGAGGAAGACCACCGAGACGGTGGGGAAACAAACTAGACGACTACTATAAAGGTACCATCTGACATCTACACAATGATGATGCAACAATAGATGTGCACACTTTGCTCCTCAGCAGCATAGGTCCTAGGGAAGAAAAGCGGGAGAGTTTTGTGCCGGGCGCATTTGAATCAGATGAAACATGCAGCTTATACAGCCTAATCCGCAAGTCAGACCTTAAAACATGTGCTGACACGGCAAAAAAGACCAAATTCAAGTATGGTAAGGGGGGTGTTGTGACAGCAGGTATCAATTCAGAGATTGTGTTCCGCAGAGCCCGGTCATTGGCGAGGTGCAGACATTATGTTTCTGTGGCCATCATTCTGAGCCACCTGATAGAGCCGGTGCCGATGTTTTTTCTTCTCAATATGATGATACACTAAACTAAACGGAACTGGGCCATCAATACGAAGTTAAAATGAAGAGAGTGTCTGCATTTTCACAAGGCAGCTCTGTAACCACAACGTATATTAGGAATGTCACGGCTGTCATTCAAATGATGGCGTGGGGATAATTTAGTTCATTTTAAGCATTAGCGTTGACATACTTCAAGCAACATCTGATATGATTTCACAGAGCTGACACTATTGTGGAAGTGTTTGAAAGTTATGATGACGATAACTCAGTGAAAACTAAGGAACGGGACCGCCGCGGAAAATCAACAATTACATGCAAGCAGTACTAAGTGATTGGTGGGCGCCCTGCCCTGTACGGGCGCCCTGCCCTGTATCTCCTTGGAAAAGGTTCCTCAATTTTCCATCCACAACCAACCACTAGTGAACTTTCTTTGCGAATATGTGGTCAGACATGCGTCCCATTGGCTTGAAGCATACACAACCTGACACTCGTGTTTGTTGAAGGCTTCGCCGATGGTGATGTATAGTGAAATCCATCAGTAATCGTCAACATAAATTCACACAAAAAGAACCTGACACCAGTATGCTGATGCAGACTTCACTGCACGTGGATTTCTAGGAACGGTAATAATGAAGTCACCAGGAACAGATGTCATTGTCCTTGCTACTTTCCCAAACTGGCGGTTGAAACTGGCACCTTTACCAGCACAACAGACAACTACCGATTTGGACCACTGCTTGTTGCTGCTCTCAGTCCGCTGTTTTGTAACATACTTCTTGCAATTCATGCAATAACAGAATGTGACTCAGTTCCCTTCCTGTCTGGAAATGTAAACAAGTTCATCAAAGTTGTGAACCAATAGCGGGCAGGCCATTTGCCGCCTTAGAAATCTGCGATAATAAAGCTGCACTATCAGCACAAATGGCATTAAACAGCAGTGATTTGTAAGAGCAGACAATGGGGCGGAAGTGTGATAGTTACGATGATGACTGGCGGCAACAGCAACGTGAACCGTTTGTGGCTACGACTGATCAAGACAAATGCTTCCGAATGGTACAAGATGTAATCATGAGTCAGTAGGTGACGTTTATATACTCGACCAATGAAACTGTGTAAGTGTGCGGAATGGCGCAATTTATAACGTTCATCTATTTACGGCGATCCTGTTTAAACGTCGCTCGACACAAACTGCTTCACCTCACAGTTCAACATATACCGCATTTTGACTGGGATACATTGAACTTTCATACAGTATGTGACTTGTCTATACTTGTGAAACAGACACACAGTCAATGTAACTTAATAATGTTCGCCGCATTGTAAAATTTCCAATAATCGTAATTTTATGGGTGACCTTTTTGACCTTTTATCATCACTCTGATCGCTTCAAGATGCAGCAATATGCTGAACATTATCTTGGAAATAATCGCTTTCCAACAATGAATGGCATGGCCATTTTCTAATAATATAAAATAGCTACATAACCATTTAAATATTGAGACATTTTCATAAGCGCCCATTTTTTTAATATATCGTTTGATGTTGACCTTAGATTTACGCTTAGTGCACCAATTGGCAATTCTACGAGACAATAGATGTGCACACTTTGCTCCTCAGCAGCATAGGTCCTAGGGAAAAAAGCGGGAGAGTTTTGTGCCTGGCGCATTTGAATAAGATGAAACATGCAGCTTATACAGCCTAATCCGCAAGTCAGACCTTAAAACATGTGCTGACACGGCAAAAAAGACCAAATTCAAGTATGGTAAGGGGGTGTTGTGACAGCAGGTATCAATTCAGAGATTGTGTTCCGCAGAGCCCGGTCATTGGCGAGGTGCAGACATTATGTTTCTGTGGCCATCATTCTGAGCCACCTGATAGAGCCGGTGCCGATGTTTTTTCTTCTCAATATGATGATACACTAAACTAAACGGAACTGGGCCATCAATACGAAGTTAAAATTAAGAGAGTGTCTGCATTTTCACAAGGCAGCTCTGTAACCACAACGTATATTAGGAATGTCACGGCTGTCATTCAAATGATGGCGTGGGGATAATTTAGTTCATTTTAAGCATTAGCGTTGACATACTTCAAGCAACATCTGATATGATTTCACAGAGCTGACACTATTGTGGAAGTGTTTGAATGTTATGATGACGATAACTCAGTGAAAACTAAGGAACGGGACCGCCGCGGAAAATCAACAATTCCATGCAAGCAGTACTAAGTGATTGGTGGGCGCCCTGCCCTGTACGGGCGCCCTGCCCTGTATCTCCTTGGAAAAGGTTCCTCAATTTTCCATCCACAACCAACCACTAGTGAACTTTCTTTGCGAATATGTGGTCAGACATGCGTCCCATTGGCTTGAAGCATACACAACCTGACACTCGTGTTTGTTGAAGGCTTCGCCGATGGTGATGTATAGTGGAATCCATCAGTAATCGTCAACATAAATTCACACAAAAAGAACCTGACACCAGTATGCTGATGCAGACTTCACTGCACGTGGATTTCTAGGAACGGTAATAATGAAGTCACCAGAAACAGATGTCATTGTCCTTGCTACTTTCCCAAACTGGCGACTGAAACTGGCACCTTTACCAGCACAACAGACAACTACCGATTTGGACCACTGCTTGTTGCTGTTCTCAGTCCGCTGTTTTGTAACATACTTCTTGCAATTCATGCAATAACAGAATGTGACTCAGTTCCCTTCCTGTCTGGAAATGTAAACAAGTTCATCAAAGTTGTGAACCAATAGCGGGCAGGCCATTTGCCGCCTTAGAAATCTGCGATAATAAAGCTGCACTATCAGCACAAATGGCATTAAACAGCAGTGATTTGTAAGAGCAGACAATGGGGCGGAAGTGTGATAGTTACGATGATGACTGGCGGCAACAGCAACGTGAACCGTTTGTGGCTACGACTGATCAAGACAAATGCTTCCGAATGGTACAAGATGTAATCATGAGTCAGTAGGTGACGTTTATATACTCGACCAATGAAACTGTGTAAGTGTGCGGAATGGCGCAATTTATAACGTTCATCTATTTACGGCGATCCTGTTTAAACGTCGCTCGACACAAACTGCTTCACCTCACAGTTCAACATATACCGCATTTTGACTGGGATACATTGAACTTTCATACAGTATGTGACTTGTCTATACTTGTGAAACAGACACACAGTCAATGTAACTTAATAATGTTCGCCGCATTGTAAAATTTCCAATAATCGTAATTTTATGGGTGACCTTTTTGACCTTATGATCACTCTGATCGCTTCAAGATGCAGCAATATGCTGAACATTATCTTGGAAATAATCGCTTTCCAACAATGAATGGCATGGCCATTTTCTAATAACATAAAATAGCTACATAACCATTTAAATATTGAGACATTTTCATAAGCGCCCACTTTTTTAATATATCGTTTGATGTTGACCTTAGATTTACGCTTAGTGCACCAATTGGCAATTCTACGAGACGCCTATTCGTGACGAGGAGATGCAACGCTTTCCAATTATAATAACATTTGGGCGTGTGGGGGGCACTTAAGATCCTAAAATAACGCACGGCTTGAAGATTTGCCGTTCGCCTAGAATAGCTAGAATGATCTGAGTAACCTCACCAAATTGTCTTACTAATATGCAATCCTTTTGTGATGAATGGATAGTTTGAAGAAAGGGACATAAAGTGTTCGCTGTGGAACATATTATAAAATCAATGGTAACGACATTAATGGTAGCCTTGTTCAACTTTCGCTTCACATAATTGTTGCGGTATAAAACAGTCCTGTGTAATAGTCCATTTGACGAGGATATAATACATTTTCTAACGGAATAAGATGTTTCCTTGAGTACATTGACAAACACATTGCAATTGTATGACTAACATGGCGCAATTTTAAATATTGATGAGTCGATGGTGACCTTGCTTGACCTATTCTGCACGTGTCCAACATCACTTGACGGTTCGACTAGACATCTTCTTGTTACGGGGATACACAATGATTTCCGATGATTATGGTTAAGGAGACGTACAGATAAAAGAAACCAATGAACTTGTATAACGTTTGCGTAGTTGCGCAATATTTAACATCACCAATTTATAGTGACCTGTGTTTGAACGCCCGCCGCTCAACACAAACTGCTTCAGTTCACAGCACGATGTCATGACCCATTTTGACAGGAAGAAACAGTTCTTTCGTACAATGTTTCAATATCACACTAATCTTCTCAATTGTCTCTGAGATGAAGTTCGAGAAAACCGCTGTTTCTGTTCGTGCAGTCGTCGAAACAGTAGCCTATTGTCATCCGGGATTGTTATATCTCAGAAGCATCGCATCTTTGATAGTCAAACTGCGCTTCTTTGATTGCCGACGACGTTGGTGTATTGCCACTCAAAGAGAAGGGAACCTTGTTTTGTGATAGCAAGTCCAAAACCAGGAAACTGAAGCAATCCCAGTCAGCAAAGACTATGCAACTCGAGCTTTGAGTGTTTTACTCCAGACGGTATTGGACTGAGGTATTCTATCAGCGGATTGGCTATCAGCAAGTATTTATTGTGTCTTCAGAAATATTTATGACACCCAACCATCGAACTATCCACTGCGGTGATATCCGTGGGTTGTAAACTCACTGATCACACTGCGTGCCGACATCTATTGCATTTTTAGAAAAGAACCAGATATGCTCATCACTGAAACACTGACGACACATAGTCAGAACCATATCCACTTATGTTACTCTCTTGGCAACAGAATCCTCAAGCAAGTCTCAAACAACTACATTGGACTCCACATTTCAAATAATCCTAAGTGGCACACTCACATATCCAGAGTCATTAACGAAGCAAGCACTACCCAGGGTTTCCTCCTTCGAATCTTAGACACAGCCCCCTGGAGGTGCCATCGTGTTGCATAGCTATACTATGTCAGAAAGGTTCTAGAGTACAGTGCTACAGTCTGGGACCCACACTATAAGAATGCCGTTGGCTGCCCAGACCAGGTACAGCACACAGCGGCACGATACGCCATCCAAACCTTCCATTCCAGAGACTCTGCCAAGCAGTGCAGACTAAATCGTCATCGCCTACAAGAAGCCAGAAGACAGCTCTGCATGTTCTTCGTCTACAAGGTGGTATTGGGATCAGCTAAGCCTTCTGGTCGGTTTCTTGAACCAGAACAATCAACCAAGACAGAGACAGATCATCGGTAAGAAATACAAAGACCACATAGTGGCTAGATCTGCTACCACCAACAGTATACCGTTTAAAGTGCCAAACAGTAAAACTGAACAATACAAATACTCACAGTTTGTATAAACTGTTATTTCCCGGAACCAGCTGAACTTGAAGATTATAACAGGCGAACCTCGTAAACACCTTACGTCGCCAGATCGGGCATAAATATATACATGAATGCTCACCCCTTTTACCATTGGAATTAGGTCATCATAGATATGTGCAATACACCTGTGTACTAAAATTATTAATAAAGATCAACAGCAGTCTTACTGCATTATACACTTCGCTATTTAAGAATGTACATTTGCGCGAAATTATTGTAGATAATTGTCCTCTTAATTTTTCCAACACAATTTGTGTTTATTTATTTATGATATTGTACTTCATGTATGTCCATGGTATGAACATTTGACTTATCGGAATTAATGCAAAACACCTATAGTATCTGCAACAAGCAACCACGTAGGACACTGATACGTGTAATTCTGTCAACGACATTACGAATATAAATTATGCATATACACACACATTATCAATCCATGTACATAATACATAAATACACGTCTATACCGGCAAGTGTAGTAATGCTAAAATGTGTAAAATACAATTGAACATATTGTATTCAGCATAGTATGTATTTTGCTACAACAATATAAAGAGCCGTGGGATGGTGACTCCTACTAAAATCATAACTAATCACTATCATAACTAATCACTATCATAACTAATCACTATCATAGGAAATTGCTACATCTGCGCGTAGTAAACAATACTACTATGTTATGTATTATATATATATATATATATATATATATATATATATATATATATATGCTGCGATGATGCCCGCATCGCACGGCTGGAGGTGTTCTAAATTCTCATAAGCATATAATATCATATATATATATATATATATATATATATATATATATATATATATATATATATATATTATATATATATATATATATATATATATATATATATATATATATATATATATGTGTGTGTGTGTGTGTAATAACACATAAATTATATATACTGAATATCATTCCGTTGCTGAAATTATATTGAAACGCATTGTATGACTTACCTTTTCATTGAATCTTTGACATGCCGATGGTGTCCGACCTTCTTATGCCTTCGGAGACTCCAGGCGTTGCATGTCTGCATAACCAATAGTAAAATATACATATCACAATTCATGCGTTCCACGCATGTTAGTTACCCTAATCGATAATCTGTATATAGCAACAAAACATTACCATAGGTTACTGTATCGATGGTATATTATTACTAATTTTAAAACTGAAAGAAAAATACGCCTTTATGCACTGGTGTGTGTGTGTGTGTGTGTGTGTGTGTGTGTGTGTGTGTGTGTGTGTGTGTGTGTGTGTGTATGTGTGTTTGTGTGTGTGTGTGTGTGTGTGTGTGTGTGTGTGTTGTGTGTGTGTGTGTGTGTGTGTGTGTGTGTGTGTGTGTGTGTGTGTGTGTGTGTGTGTGTGTGTGTGTGTGTGTGTGTGTGTGTGTGTGTGTGTGTGTGTGTGTGTGTGTGTGTGTGTGTGTGTGTGTGGGGTGTGTGCGTGTGTGGTGTGTGTATGTTCATATATTACATAATGTCCAAATCCTAAGACCCTTTTTTCTTTACTCCGTGCTATCAGATGCTTAGTCATTTCAAAATTGATGTAAATGGTTACTTTTCGATACACATGAGATAATATTGGATCCCAGTCGCCCTTTGTTAGTCTGATCGGACACCCATGATGCTATGTATACTACGAACCTTTTTATATAAATAGTCGAACAACGACGGCTATTGCAAGTTACATAGACAAAATAAGATCACGGTGTACTTTACCTCAAACAGCACTATAGAGATCAATAGAAGCGCCAGGAACGTATGGGTGTGAGTCATGTTGTTAATACTGTCAACTGAGATTGCATCTAAAAAGCAACAGACACATGTAAACAATTACACCGCACAATCTTGTCATCGTCAAATAAGTGTATGTGTGTGCAAGTATAGTTGTATGTGTACGTGTGTAGGGTTGTTATGGTTTATTGTGGACACACCACCTAAAAGATGAGTAAATATGCACACACAAGTTTCAATAAGTAATCTCTTGTTTCTTGCCAAGGAATTCGTTGGTCTAAACAGCGTACACTAGTGAAGTATGGAAATGAATAAATGTGGTTTTCATATGCAATTCAAACTCTATCATACATTCAACGCATGGAAATCGTCGTCTAACCTCTATTGTCGACGACTTGGGGAAGGCAAGATGGTGGGCAATGGTTTCAATAATCACGTGCACTTTCTGCTCATGTACATAGATCAGCGGTTGTTACGCAACACCTGTTAAATTCGTCTGACTTGACCATTAATTCCATCAAATTTAAAAACGAACTTCACATAATTTATAAATGCAATCTACCATTACGGTAGATAAGACGCCGTTCTACCAAGAGCAAACAATTCGAAATATGCCCCTGAGCGCGTATTTGTACACGTTAAATTTATCCACAATATGGAAAGCGCCCGTCACGTCCTGTTAGCCTTTTAAAGATGTAAATGTTAAAGAATGTACACAAAAAACAACCACGAGCGATCGTGAACGCGATGGTAGGTATAATAAAGACCTTTAGATCCGTTTCTGTTTCTGTGTTATAATTAACAAATCCCAGAACCAGCCTCCCCAGGGCCCTCGACACCGACCTGCAGCAGATCGACATGCGTTTGAGGACCAGGGGATCGTTTCACCAAGATACCGTGCACTTAAGGAAAACCCATTCATAAACATAATCGAACGGAAAATGTAAAGAGAATTTCAAAATGCGTTTCACTAATGTAATCCTTACGGAAATCGTAAGCTACGGAACAGTTTAGCCTCCATACTAATCGATAAACTATGCAGTTGGTACAGCTGACAAAACATACATATACTTGTCAAAAATATGTTTGAAAATACGCCCCACCGATCATTTGTCAACAACTTATGACTTTTTACTCGCTGTGTGAATATTTAAAACGGCCGACGTATTATTGTGGAAACTATTTCGGCGTCACACAGTCACAGGATAAACATTTAGCGGGAGCGTCACTGTTGAACATTTTCAATTTACAAGATTGCAGAGAGCGCCAACATCTTAAACTGAAATCCCGTCGTCGAGTATAATAATACGAAAGGCATCTATGTACTATTTAACAAAAGATGCAGCCTACATTTGCTCAGAAACTGATAAATAAGCATCACAACACTGTTGATCTTCGTAAAGCCCAATGAATGACGTTGTCGTTGCCGGCGTTAGATTACGTTGCGCCCGGCCTAGCAGTTCTTTGTCTGTTTTAACTAGTATGCAAGTCAGTAAAAATTTTTAATGCGTTTTTTTAATCGTAAAAAAAGAATCGCCGTTACACTGGGTATAACTGGCCTGCGCTTTTTGGGTCACGTGCTTTATGCGAGATCGACCTTCTACGGCAGAATAACAAATCGCACGTGATTTTGCGCGTCATGACTAAGATTCCAAAGGCAAAGTGCCTGTTCTGTGAAGTTACGCATTAAGTGCATTAACGCAGTTAGCAACAAGAGCAAGTAGTCGAAATGATAAATAATACGGACATTATGGACTTTGGCAGTAGGAAACTTCCTATTAATATGTAAAGAAAACCATGTATTCAATTTCAGTAAACAAAAAACATGCATCATGGTAGTGGAGTTGGGAGTAAATAATTATGCAGTGTCCAGTGTGATAATCAAACAATATACAAAATAATGTTTAATGTATGAACTACAGCATTTCACATAAAAGGTAGCAAGAAATGTTCTGCTACAGCAGCATCTACAGGAACAGAGTGTTTACCAACGTTGTTCCAGGGGAAGAAGAGGTGGGTTGTGAAATTAGAAGAATAGTGTTCATTTTCAAAACAGTGATGATTTGTATTGTTTTTAATTTACTAGGTGTTTATTGACATTACATGAAATTTAAGTTATTATTTTGTATTACAGTGATGCCTGATTTTAGTATTATAGAATTATTTGATTTATGACTAAAGGTAAAGTGCATTCATATTTTTTTTTTTTTTTCAGTATACACATTTTTGTCAGGGTTTGCCATGTACTAACTACTACAGGGGGTACATATATTCATGTTTAACATTTTATGTCAAACATGAATATGTGAGGTTGTATGGTCAAAACGAATGTTGGAAATGACAAAATAAGGTTATAATTATGCCAACAGTATATTCGCCTCACATACTATTCAAGCATTCCTAATACGTATGTCTACATTCTTAAACACTGTATTGCTGATTCTTGAGTCATCACTGCAGTGTTTCCCCTGCTATTTGGTTAGCAAGGTGAACCACTTTGATGTGTTTCTAAGCCAATTTGCAACCAAAAAATCCGAGGATGGCCACCTCTTAGATATGTCTTGTTATAAACATATTTACATGTTGCTGTCTTGTAGCTGTGCATTTGATGCCTCTCTATTTCCCAAAGAATACGTTAAAACACCCTCAGAATGCACCATTTTGAAGGTAATTTTAAAAATTGATCTAGATGGCCATGCCCCGTATAGTGCGAGCCATGCATTCCGTGCTCGCTCAACCCATCCTACCACGTCGCCCACTATTTTACTCAGGGGAAACTGCGTTGTATGCTGCATACTTTTTAAAGTGTATTATTGTTTGTGTTTATACTCTAGGTATAATATGCATTATACAAGTGCAAAGGTCATCCTAGTTTTCCAAGTCCAAGATAATATATAAATGTGAATGAAAACAAATGTGTATTTAAATGGACATATAACAATATTATTATAATTTATACGTTGTTGATTGTTAAAATGTTTAAATGATACGACCTACCCAACAATCTCACTTCAAACGTTAGCCTTTTTGCAGATGACTGCCTACTATATCTACCAGTTAAATCAGACAATGACACTTCTCTCCTCCGTAATGATCTACTCAAATGTGATGAATGGCAAAACACCTGGCTTATGAAATAAAATCCAACCAAATGCTTCACAATGAAATTAGCCTAAATAAATCGACACCAAATCTCTACATCTTCTGTGGCCAACAATTTAAATATGTTCAATCACATTGTTATCTTGGCGTACTAATATCAAACACATTAAATTGGACAGCACAATGCAACTCAGTCGCTAGGAAGGCACAACAGACACTAGGAGTCATTAGGAGAAATCTAAATACATGCCCAACACACATTAAGTCTATAGCCTAAACAACCCTTTTCCTACCAATACTTGAATATACTTCAGCATCATGGGATCCAAACTGTCTAAAACATATTAAAACCTTAGAAAGAATCCAAAGACAAGCTGCCAGATGTTGTACACTAAACAAAACAGTAACCCAACTTCTTAAAGACCTCCAGTGGGACACCCTCCAAACAAGAAGAAAACAATTAAGACAGCATAATATACAAGATGGAACATAACCTTATATTTATCCCACTAGATCACTATATCCAACACAACACTAGATCCTCATGTAAACATGACAGTCAGTTCTTGCAAATTAGATACTCTGCAAACATATTTGGAAACAGCTTCCCAACCACAATTAAAGAATTGAATTATCTGCCCCCAAACACTGTCTCAAGTAAATCACTAAACGCATAAATTAATCCAACATTTTAACGCTTAAGTTAGACGACCCACCATGCGTACTGCCGTGATGTGGCCCCAGAACATTTTGCTAGTTACAGATACAGATGATGCGCCTATGTCATGAAGTATGTGTTCAAGAAGTATGGAAGTGTGCTTTCTTATCTTCTAATAATCGGCTATTTTTTAAAGAAATATACATATTTAAATTAAAGAAATATCACCGATTGGCTTAAATATAACGTACATTCACCATCGGTATATTGGTTGACATTGTGATTGTCACAACGCAAATATTACGTGTAAAATGTTTGGAATCAAAAACGTAAACAGAGACGACAAGTTTGACAGCTAACCGGAACTCATGAGAAGAGGGTTCCAATCGACTCGATAGGCGTCGCTGCAGACTATCAGAATTACCGAATTGTAAATTGTAGAACAAACTAGCATAGCGCTTGCAACAGTATTCAATTTATCATTAGAGTAGGGGGTAGTTCCGTTAGAATGGAAAGAAGTAAACATCACACCATTATTTAAACAAGGATCGAGAAACACATCATAGAATTATAGACCAGTTAGTTTAACATCAGTGATGTGCAAACTATTAGAAAGACTAATTAAAGATCACTTGGTTGATTTTCTTGTTAAAAATAACTTGATAAACCCATCTCAACATGGGTTTCTAAAAGCTTAACAAATACGTTCTGTTTTTTGGAAGAAGTCACAAAGTGGGTAGGTGAGGGATTACCAGTAGATATAAAATTATACTTATATTTTTATAAAGCATTTGACAAAGTGCCACATTAAATACTACTTAAACTAAAGGCTCATGGCATAGGAAATGGTAGTATTAACAGGATAGAAAACCGGCTTATTGACAGAAGAGAAAGAGTAATAGTTGAGGGGCAGGTTTCAAACTGGAAATCGGTTTTGAGTGGAGTATCGCGGGGATCAGTATTGGGACCTAATATAATATCAATGATTTGGATGATGATAATGAGCAAGGCGTTCAAGTTTGCGGATGATACAAGTGTTTAGGAAAATTAAAGATAATGCAGATAGACAACACATACAAGTTGATTTGAATACGTAGACCGAATGGTCTGAGAAGTGGCAATTTAGGGAAGTGTAGGTGCCTCCACTCAGGAAATCGGAATGAAGACGCACGATATACAATGGGTAGTACTGTACTAAATACTACTATAAAGGGAAAAGACTTAGGGTTAACTACTAGTGCTGATATGAATGTATCGGAGCAGTGTGGAATTGCAGCAGCGAAGGGAAATGCAATTATTGGATTCATTAGGCGAAATATAGTGTACAAGGAAAAAGAACTAATAATACGCTGAACAAAACAATAGTTAGGTCTCATTTAGAATATTGCCTATAAACATGGCCATATCGCAAGAAGGATATTGATATGCTAGAAAGAATATAAAGGAGAGCAACCAAAATGAAACAAAAAACTCAGGAATATTAGTTATGAAATACATCTAAACGATTGTGGTTTAACAACACTAGAAACCAGGAGATTGACAGGAGATCAGATAGAACTGTTTAAAATATTGAATGAAAATATTGACAGAAATATGTTTTCTCGGTTAAGGAAGGGACATGGACATGGATTAGCAAAGAAGCAGTGTAGACTAGATATTATAAAATTATCATGTTCACAAAGAACAGTAAATGAATGGAACAGATTATCAGCTGATTGTGTAGGTGCTAGTAGTGTTATATGTTTAAAAATAAAACCGACATAAACAATTATACCTAAAAGGGCAAGGTACATTTAGACAGATAAGTTGGACACTCGATAAGCCAAAGGGCTTCCTTGTCCACCTGCCATCTAGAGTTGATTTTCTAGATGGCGATCTTGTTAAATTAGCGAAGTCGTCCAAACCGCAAGATGGCGTTTGTTTGGGCATGTGCTACGTTTGCGGCGTGAAGCGCCTGCCAAACGTGTTATCGACTAGTTCGGCGACACTGGCATCACCGCTTTCAGTGTACGACGCTACTGACAGTGATAAGTGCCGACCTGCGACATATCGGAAGTACCCTGTAGCGCTTACATTTTTCCGGCGTTATAAACGTTCCGATTGACGTTTCTGCGCAAGCGCAATAAATGTAAAATAATCAATGTGCAGCGAAATGACAAAGCTTGTGTGATAAAAAATACTACGGGCTGTTCGTTAGGATGTATATAACATCTCAGCAAATTTATTTGTTGCAAATTAACACGAGGCAAGCAAGGTTTGTGGGATGTTTTGATAGCAAGCGTAAATCACGTGACTGTAGAGCGCCATAATCCGTGACAATGATTTATACAAACGTAATAAGTTTGGTATTGAACGAATAGCTCGTGGCATTTATACCAAACATACTTTGCAGTTTTGCTGCACGTTGGTGCTTTTACATTTATCGCGCATGTGCAGAAGCGTAACTCGGAAATGTTATAACGGCCGGAAAATGTAAACGCGACAACGCTACTGTGCTCCGCCGACGTCGACGCTCTGCGCGAGCACTAGACCGTGACCAGTGGCGAATAAAATAAGATCGGCAGCATTGTATGCTATTAAATCTGTTTTATAGGCACAAACAAGTTTCAAATAACAATATCAGATTCCATGCGATGAGGCATGCAATCTGGTATTAGTATTATACATCCTCAGCATGTTGAGGCTATGCGACGTATGGAAAAAGAACAGGAAGATGAAGCATACGTAATACAGCATCTCCATGCGACGTAAATTCTTATAACGTAACACATACAAGGTGTACCAGACGGGGATTCGAATCGGTGACGTGATCCCAGATTCGACCAGTCCAGGATTCGGCTAAACGCATATCGCGCATGCGCAGTTACCGCTTTATGTATACAAGTATGGAGGCCATATCGCAAGAAGGATATTGATATGCTAGAAAGAGTACAAAGGAGAGCAACCAAAATGATACCAAAACTCAGGAATATTAGTTATGAAATGCGTCTAAAAGAATGTGGTTTAACAACACTAGAAACCTGAAGATTGAGAGATCAGATTGAGGTGTTAAAAATATTGAATGGGTATGAAAATATTGACAGAAATATTTTTTCACAGTCAAGGAAGAGAGAAGGACTAGAGGACATGGAGTTACATTAGCAAAGAAGCAGCGTAGACTGGATATTAGAAAATGTTCATTTTCACAAAGAACAGTAAACGAATGGAACAGATTATCATCTGATTGTGTAGGTGCTAGTAGTGTTAATATATTTAAAAATAAAATTGACATATACCTAAGACGGGCGGGGTATACTTAGATAGATAGGTTGGACTCTCGATAAGCCAAATGGCTTCCTAGTCCACCTGCCATCTAGAGTTGAATCTCTAGGTGGCAATCTTGTTAAATATTGTTAAATCTGCTCTGGCGCGCTCTCACGTAATGTCAACAGCATACGTCACACCCGGGCCGAGATTCGGGAAAACACATATTGCGCATGCGCGTGTAAACGTCACCGCCCGTTATGATGCAAGCTTGTGTTGGTGACAAACGAGCCAGCAGTTTGTAGATATCGACGAGGAGTTCAACGAGAAGCATCTCTTTTTGGGGAGATGGAGGACCAATATACGAAGTACATGTCATGCGAGAAGTAATATTTAATTCACGGATCGTATCGCCGTGGAATTAGCAGACGGCCGAGAGACACAGTCGGCAAGGCGACGAGGGATCACATGTATGAGGTAGACGATAAGTAAAATACATGTTTCAGTCATCAGCCTAATTTTGCCAGCATAACCTAAGTATCTTGTCTACACTGTATAACCAGGAAAAAAGTCATGTTTGGGGCGAGTAATGTATGTGATATATGTATGAGTAATAAGTATTTCATCCCATATAGTATTTGACTAACAAGTATCAGTACTTTTGAAAGTTGTCATATTTTTGACATTTAAGACTTATACAATGAGGATATTGTAAAAATAAAACAACACATATGGACTCAAGCTCTTAGTAAAAGATTGTATTCATTTAATGTATTTACCTACCTAACTTGATGAACATTAATTTTTATTGTCGAAACATACTTTCCAATTTACCAGAAAGGTACTTAAACTTATTTGCATAATGTAGTCATCCTCATAACGTTAGTGAAAGAAAGTGACAGGGACTATTTTGTCAATCACAAGGTTGCAGTATACATTGGTCACGTGAGATACTGTTATATGTGTCTCTGTTGTTTTGAAAATTTGATGTGATTTGAGCAAGACATCTTAATTATCATGCTGGTGTCACACAATATATTAACCAAAATGGTGTTCCTGTTATCATATTACTATGACATGTCCTTCAAAGTAATTTGATATCATTGGATAGTGTTAACATTCTGACAATTGACAATAGTGTTAGATATGGTGAAGTAGTTTTGAATGGACATGTTACTTATAATCCCGTTACCTTTTGTCATAACATGCATTTACCCATAAATCATGCCTATTATGGTTAACTTGATGTGTGAAAATATTATGTTAACTGACATATTCACCTATAACTTACAGTGTTTTAATACACACCCAAATTGTTAGAGTGTTGAATTGGCACTATGACATGACGACCAAAATACAATTGTAGTGGATCCTAGCAGAAAATTCTGGCTAAGTACATATGATATGGCACACCACTTTGCAGCAGATGGGTTGTGGCTTCCACAAAAGCGTGGACTCGCGCAAGTACACACAAATTACTGAGTCATGCATTAGCACGCTATGATACATTGATGAAATAGGCATACGGATGGAAATATTATATTACAATGTTTAATATTATATGAAACAGGACAATAATCAATCAGTATGATTGACCACAAATATATATATATATGTTGTCTAATAAAATAACTACTAAGTTTTTACACATCTAGTGTACACACACTTGCTGTCTATATTTCGTGGTGACTTGAAAAAGTAACTGTGTGTACTCTAAACTATCACCTTGAATCTATGTTTGCATCTATGATGCACGTTCTGACACGATCGTAAAGCCAAGCCCCAAATCCCTCCACACAATGCAAATAGGACGCACGGATATTAAGTTGACATGTGTCTTTCTTGAGGTTTGTTTTCTGTCTGTAGCACGTACTTCGTCAAAAGCAACGTTCAAACTATTTATTTGCATGCATTTGGTGGACTGTTTATTTATTATCTTAATAGAGTTATGGATGAATCAATAAGGAACTCTGGTGAAAATGAGCAGTGATATATTAAATAATTATGTTGATGCTTGTCAGGGTTGAATGACGTTGTCATCGGACCGCGACAAAATGTGTTCCTCCATTCACCTGTCGCCTTTTGTTTTCCAATCTTTCGAAATGTCACATAACGATCCATGGACTTTTATATTTCTTATTATTGTTGTGGCATCCCACTACACAACGTCAACAATGTTTTCGTCACATTATTAAAACCATTTGAAACAAACAACCTTTACGCTATGATTACGCGGTCCTACAACAATTGTATGACTCGGGTTAGGGCGCTGCAGTGCGAGGGACATCATCAGGCTTATATGCAGGGTGACGTCACGAGTCGGCGACCCCTCTATATGTATATCTATGATAAAACGAAGCAGGACACCGCAGCTGTGCATATAGGGCCTGTAAGTGGGTCATGATACATGGCGAGACTCCGCGCGATTGGAGCTGATTGTGGACTGGACACAAGACTAATATTATAACGACGGGTAACAGTTGTAGCTTCCGACTGATAAATACTAGGAATATGAGGTCATAAATATATTGCGTTATACCTTTCTTATCTTAAATGTCCAATTTAGTACTGAGTTTATCAATATCACACACACACACACACGCACACACGCACACACGCACACACGCACACACGCACACACGCACACACGCACACACGCACACACGCACACACACACACACACACACACACACACACACATGGCGATTTACGTAGCGCTGCGAGTATACACGATTTTAGGCCGTATGTGTATTTTATGGGATTTGCATTTTACATTGCTATACGTTGTGGTTTCACAACAGTTCGATAAGCACTTATATCTGACAAGTTGTCTAAATGCACGTAGGCATAACACATGTATACATTTGCCCCCAAACAGGGTGTACTGCGCGAAATAATGGCATTCTGCATTACTAGTCAAGATCGCCAAACACAAGTACGAGCCGGCGATGCCATGGCAACCACCATAATAATCGATTAAAATGCATGATTTCCGTGATCTTTGTTACCGGCAAAGTGTTCCGCTGCTTCTGTTTGTAATTATCATTCGAACAGTATAATTGCGAAACACTATTTGGGGACAGTCCGATTATTACAACCAAAAACTAAGTTATGTATGTCAACATGGAGAATATGAACTTCCTGCCCCAACCTCGTTTTCGAGCGCGAGACTGACATGGCCTATAGAGAGCGCCACGCGCCACCTATTGCTGTAGCCCCGATATTCATTATAACCTCTAGTGACAAAAGGAACGCTTTAAATCACACGACACGTTCGAGTGAGTGAAAATAATCATGTAAGTTAATCCATTTTTATTTAAGATGTGCGTGATTACAACCTTATTGGAGTACTTGATGTATTACTAACGGAAACGACGTTGGTAACAAAGGGGAATCCTGGCCTGCTACAAATCTGGGACCACCACACCGGTTCGAAGGTATTTTTTTTCGCTGGGCTGGGTCATTTCCGGAATGTCTGAAACACTTCAGTTGTGAAACCGTGGGCGCGTCATTACAACACTTTATGTTTGTAATAACAGCGGCGTCCGCTGATGTTGCACACACTTATTAGATAATATGTATATCTATATTATATATATACATACATAGAGTAAACAAACAACGCGAGTGCACGTGAATTTGAACACACACTAGTCACAGGTCTCCCTAGCTTCCTGTCATTGTGTCTTAATTTCCGTGTAATTGTCTTAATTATTATATAAACATGTAAGCACTGTACATAGTATATTATATGCGGTGTAAAACGAGTACATACCTATTAAACTTGCATGACGAATTCATTAAACTAGCACAACGAATTTATCCAGCACATTCACTTGCGTGTAGCTTGGCAGCGTTCGCTCCGTTTGTGCGCGCGCGTTGCTAACGTATGTTGACCACGTCACTGATTATTACGTCGTAACTAATCCCTCCCTTTTTTGGTGTCTCGCATGATCTGGCTGTATCACAAACTGGCTATATAACAAGACAAGGAAGTGATTAAAACTTCTCGGCACATATTCAAGGTGTGTGAATTCGTCATAAAAGCGCGTCAACTTATTATATTACTGGTTATGCTATACTATTTGATAACAAGTCAGTGTGGGTACGTGTGGGTTTATATGACTGGCACCTATTTATAAATTATAGATGTGTTTTGACAGCAGTGATAGTTTGGTTAATCAAATGTTATGCCACAGTAAAACAGACTCAGAGATTCCCAAAGACGAAGAGGTAGAGCGCCAAGTCGAGACTCAACTCAAGGGCCAAGGCCTTTTGTCTCAGGGCCAGGCTCAGTCAAGGCAAACACCCAAAATTGTTTTCGTTGTGCACTTGCTGGGGCACAATACAATTTTTCAGTATGATTTATGAATTACTGTTACACAGCTATGTCATTTGTTTGTAAACAGACTGTTAGAACGGTTGCCTGCATCAATAATTGGGTGGAAAGAAAACAGGCGGAATCAAAAGATCGTATCGAAACTTCAAAGCCAGGGCTAAGTAAGGCCAAAAGCCGTGCGTCTTAACTGCTGCTGATGATTTATTAATACAACATATATTGGTGTAATTGTCACCCCGGAGCAACAACTTTAGGCGAATGTTGCTAATGGCATACATGTTAAGACTTGTATGATATGTTGTTGTTATGCTAACATACATAATATAATATATTACTGCTGGATACGTAAGGAAACTTTCGCGGTATTGCGTTGTTGCCTATTCTGTTTGGCTGTTTAGGTGTGTTTCAGCCAAGTCATTGTATTTAAACAATTTCATTTCTCACTGTAGCGTCCAGAAGGCGTAGCAAATAGCACACAATAAATCATAGGAGATAGCCGATATACAAGTTGGTGTTGACGGAAAAAGGGGATTATCCCTATGACACGTATTTTACAGAAACACCTGCTCAGATGTTTTGGGAAAGGACATCCACAAGCTCAAAGACAAAGTCAAGTCGCGACAAAAAAGAAGAATTATAGTACCTGCAAAACTCGTGAAATATAATCAATATGGAAAAGACATATGATGTTGGTCGACCCGTTGAAGATGGCTTATTTGGGTCGGAATTATTTTATATAAATATCTATTATATATTTGGCTGTATAATTTTATGTAGCTGTTTTAATATAATTGCAAACTGATATGAATGTCAGTAAGTGGGTCCATATCACCTTTCAAAGTAGGCTTCCATAGGCCAAACACTCATACGATGCATTCTGAATGCATTCTGATCGTATAGTATTAGCAAATGCAACGTAGTCATAGACATGCATGGTATATCACAATGTATAAACACTGCTGGTGTTATATTCATGCATAAAATTGAAACTTTCAGTGAAATAATAGTGGGTGTTTTGTAAATACATTTTATATGCTAGAATAATTATAACATATAACTCGATAATACATGCATTTATTTGGTAACTACACACATATACATTATCACATTATTCTTCATTAAATATTTGAACATGTGAGTGTAGTTCGGTTTCTTCCGGATATTTACAACAGATTCTCGCTACCTGCAAAGTGCAGGTGAAGTAATCTTAGGACTGATGCCATTCACATAACTCGGCGCAATGTATTTAAGCACTCTTGTCCGGGTCAATGACATACTGTGAAAATCCATTTGACATGAGACATTTCACACTGAAACCACGGACTTATATGCACTGGACTGCTGTCTCCGCCGCTCGCGGCGCTTCGCGAGCAGCGGAGTTGGCTGCAAAGGTCACGAGCGCACAAGATGTACTCCCCACTTCCGGTCTACTAGACATTGCGATGGAGATGCCAAACATCGACAGGATTCTTGCGGTGAATATAACTGTTTAATTCAATAATAGTGATAATTTTCCTAAACGATGACTGTACCTAGTTTGGTAAATGTTGTGGCTATCTCCAGTGTAGTTCTAAATGGTTTATTTAATTCTATTTTCGTCGTACATGACGTATAATATGCATCGGGGTGTCGGCGTAATGGCGTAAACAATACCGAAGGCAAGGCTAACTTTTTTCTTGGGCAAGTGACGCAAGTTTTAACTAGTCTTGCTATGGGTATAAGTTCATAGATTGGAATTATATGTAATGTTTAAATATTCATAATAATTTGTTAATCTCAAGCCAGTTTAACAACAGCCGATCATTTAACCGATCTGTCATTCTGTGCTGTCAGTTTATACCAGCCCTTGCTTGGCCTAGGCCCAAGCCCAGTTAGGCATTGATAACTGTTTTCAATATTTACTGCCATTCGCTCATATTTATTATTGATTTGTGTTATTTATATTTTGATGATTGTTCATGTGCAATTTATTTATTCTGATCCTGTTTTATTATTGTGAATAAAATATCACTACAACTATTCCTAATTATAATTAATAATAATGCATTTTACTTCTAGAACTTTAAGCATTACTAAGAATTGTGTATTTGTTATTTCTAGTATATGTATTTAAATGCTTGGCATGGATATACAATAATTCTATGTGTTTGATTAATTATTGTAGTTATTACATGCACTTTGAATTGTTTTATTTCAGAAATCTCGCACCTGAAAGTTACACACATTACGTGTATGCATGCTTACAAGCTTCATCTGGCTGAAGATGACACAGCAACATATCTACGCTGTCTAAAGATACAGTCCCTGTGAACATGACATATACACTGCAGTTTTAATAGACAAGAACACAGCATTATTAACTGTGAAGGTAGTAGTTCAAGGTACAGAGCCTACAAAGTCGTCAATATATCATAGGCATCATCTGCATACACTAAATAATGTTACACAATTTATATCGCTGAATGTGACACATAATACACATTGAGTAATACAGACATCACTTTACAACTTAATTACAAAGCACTGGAATTAGATGGTTTCTGTACGACACAGGGCACACTGGATTATGAACATTCCTGCGTAGATCTTGCAGAATATTGTGAATATTGCAAACAGATTTGTGAGGTGGAGTAATGTGAGCAGCTTCTTCACCGTGCACTTTATCCCTATGGAGGGTAATCCAGAAAGCAGCATTTGGCATACGAAATGTTGGAGTCGGTGACGAAACACTGTTAACATTTATAAACATTACTTCATCAAGTTCATGTTGAAATGCAGAATATTATGAAATGGTAAACATTTATTACTGGTCTCTACTGAGCCTGCAGTATTTGTCCAACCTGTAAACACACAGTCACCCATAAACAAGTGAAGTATGACAACTGTGCTTCATTGTCATGCATTAATCTGTTGAGTTTGTTATTTAGATAATATTTATTAATAAAGTTATTATTTAATGACATGTATTTATTGATGGTTGATCATAATGTTTCATATGGTTCTAAACATTGCATAAATTATATTTACTTCATAATTATTTACTGCTGGCTTTTATCAAAACATAACCCTTTGCCGAGTTAGCATGCTAACATTAGCCAATTTTAACTTATTAATTAAGTTGGTGTTAATATGAAATTTCTGGCTAATGTATATTTACTACCGTAATTAATGTGGACATGTCTTAATAATTATGGACATTATGGCCGTTTATTCATGTGTATATACAAAGTACGGCTGCTAATTATATATTGATTTATTCATTAATTTATTATTAATGATTTTTATTACATAATTATTTAATTTATATCTCTTACCATAAGTAAGGTGGTTTTACAAATTTCATGTTATATAATATAAACATATTCATGGACATTGTGGCATTTTACAAAAAAAAGTTTCTGTCTGTTGAGGTTGCCTGCTAATTATCACCTATTAACTAATTTATTATTACATGACTAGTTAATATATATTATATGCCAATTATCACCTATTAACTAATTTATTATTACATGACTAGTTAATATATATTTATTCTCGTAATAAATTTGGTTATGCACACTGCATAATAATATTATGTATAAATATCTTCATATTTATGGACTCGGCTGGTCTTAATTAGAATGTTTCGGCCTGTTAACTTGGTGCACTACTTAACTAATATTAGCTAATTAACTGGATTAATTAGTATGAAAAAACATCAGTATTGAAAATTTATCACTCCATTCAATGTATTTTAAAATGTTGCAAACAATATTTTAATAGTTCTATAAATTACAACGTTATGCCATTTTAAAGTCACTTATTCGAATATTTATCAACAGAAACAAAAATTGGCTTATTTTACCATTATAAGAGATACACAAATTTAGCGCAATTGTTTCGTTTTTAAATTGCAATAATGTTGGATCTAATAAAGGTATCGTAATAACATTAACAGTTACGTGATCTGTAACTTATTACCTTTCATTTAAGCCTAAATCCTGTGGTAATTTTTTGAAGTGCCTACAGCAGGGCTACCTACTATATTTTCCGTAACGATCATGGGGTGTGGAGGGGGAGGGTTGTCTCGGGACCATCTGTATACTGTTGGCCCTGGTCCTAAAGTCCATCTCGTGGCTGTAACTAAATCCCAAGTCATTCATTTTGATTAAAACTGATGAATTGTTTCCTTCCCTAGTCTGGGTTTGCCCCAACCACCGAAGCAGCCACGGTTTCATTTACTGATAAATTGCAACACGGACTAGTACTTCGTAGTTGCCAAGTTGGGTCGATGATTTTTTCGCGGCAACGCATTTTAGCCGTTTAAAATCGTCAATACTTCACTCAAAACAACTTTCCAAACAATGTATTTGCTAGGATTTTATTAAACATACGTGTCATGTAAGAGTTTATCCAAATGTCTTATTAAAACGATGTTTTCCTGCGGTCAACTGCGAAATTGCCGGCAACCAGCAGACAACCGGAAGTAACTTATACATGTTGTGCTAGGTTGACCTTGCTGCGCTACTCTAGCGGCCTTGAACCCGGAGACAGCAGTCCAGTGCATATAAGTCCGTGCTGAAACATACAGCTATCGTCACATTGACAGAACACAATTGTAAATGTATAGCTATAATGTATGTACAGTGTTGTAAGTATAAGTAACTGATAAAAGGTCAGATTCACAATTTTTTTATCCAGCCGTGATTAGAATTGTTTGGTATTTAATTGCATAACGTCACTAAATTGGTGTTTATGAAGAACAGTAAGTGTAACGTAATTGTTCTGTAGCCAAACCTATAGTTATACCTAAACATTTTAAAGTTATAGCCCCTTTGAAACCCCATTTATACACAATTGTTGGATAGAGTTGTCCTCAAGCACACATATGGACAGAGAACCGTTTTTAGCTTTTTATAATACACGAACGGTCTTCCTTAGCTACCTTACCAATGGACTTGCTTTTGACTCTAACTTGGAGCACACATTACTACGAAGATCATCTGGAATATTGCCTTCCACCTGTGGTATGTCTAGTTTTGCATGTTTTACGTCTCCCTCGAATGTTATTCAAATGTCCAGGTGGTAATATTAGGTAAAGATGCGATTGAATACGCATGGGCCTATCTGAAATATTGACAAATTCTTAATTACAAGGTTTGTGTGCTACGTCTGAAGTAGATATATACGGTAGATTACCTTAAAGCAATATATTACAGTAGCTGATTTGCATGAAGTACCTACACAAATAAAATGTTGAATTATAAATCGTGAAATGGAGGCCATTGTCAAAAACCATGCGTCTTATGTGCACCATATGTAAACAACCCTTCGATAACATTTAAATGACACGTATTTTTGACCTGTTAAATAGTATGGCATAAATAGTAATACAATCAGTTGCAATGCCCATTAATGACAGATACACACACCTTGATTATGTGGCATGATGTTTTAATCACTTGTTCGTCTTGTCATATAGCCGGTTTGTGATACTTTCAGTTCTTGCAAAACACCCACAAGACTTAACAAGTGGTAATGGCGGCAAAACATAATTTTAACGAGTACAATGTGCACAATGCATTGCGCCGGAAGGGCTTCCCCAGATAATTACGTCATAGTGCACAAGGTTCATTACGTCCAGATGGCATCACTTTTAACTAGCAATATGTACTTTTGTTCGCGGTTTCTGCAACCCTCGCTTTTTCGTCTCGTTGGAGCCGTTCGGTTGTGAAGATGAAGGTCAACGGTCATTGCGTGGCTATCTGCGCGTGCACGAATATTATAATTATAATCATGCTGCCTAATTAATCACCCACGTGGCAGCAAGCTCAAACTTCAAAGTTATTAACGTCGTAAACACAGATCGCACAAGTTATGCATTTATTTGAAAAGCAAGAGTAGCAAAGAAAGTACTTATGCGAAATTAGTTATGTTTGGATATAGTATACCTCGAATGCATATATGCATAAAATAATTGCCTTAATATTTCTTGTTCATCACAATGATGAAATATATTATTCTATTTAATAACGTCAATATGCTCCAGGATATATTTTACAATTTTTAGTGAACATTTCGCGTTGTGGTTGTGTTAGGCAGAAACCGGGTGGATCAATGAATCTTCGTTTGTTAATTAGACTTAGTTTTTTATGTTTGTAGATCTCATCTCCGTCCGTTTTGGACCGAATTTATGCATGTGACCTAGTGGGCCCACTGGGTTTGTGCCTAGATGTAGACTGTTAAGTAATTCACAAGGGGAAAATAAAAACTTAGAGGCGGCTCTATCTTTCAAAATATTTCAAAAGGCTATAAGTGTCCGGTTACAATTTATCAATGCGGGTAGGCTGGAAACAGTGTTGGGTTTAGTTTGCGGTGGGATTCAAATGTTGGATATTTGAAGTTAAGTAAGTGTCAACCCGCAGTCGTACTTATCTCAACAATATTTGTGTTAGACGTCAGTGCAAATATATATTTTAGATTTGGTCATTGGATATTTCAATTTTCTGTGCCTTTTCCGGCTTAGCCTTTGCGAAGGTGATGATTGTGATATTCATTAATTGGTTTTCGAGCAAGTTCAAAATGGACAACTGACTTTCATACTCGACCAACAAATTGAGGGTTAAGATGTTTGCGTCATCTGCGACTTTGTAAATAAAAAATGTGTAATAACGACACCCCTGTTAAATGTTTACACCGTGTGTAAAACGGAAATAGCTTCCTCTAAAATACAGCAGCGGCTTTTATTTTCCGCTTTGCTTGTTCGCATAGCGGAGACATGCTTTTGACAGCGGTTGATGGGACGTATGTTTTGACACTTCGACAAATAATAAGTAGGTTTTGCCAGATTGTATTAACAGTGTAGATTATCGATTGGCATGGTGGAAATATCACTACCTAGCTTAAGGTGTGTTTACTGATCACGTCAGTGAAACACATTTTGAAAATAGACCTGACAGTTTCATGTCGGACTCTGCTTCAGTGTGGATTTTCTTTAACCGTATAACAACCTCTAGTGGAACGGTTCCTCGGTTCCATAAACAATACTGCGGGGGGTGTACGTGGGAAAGACTCAATGAAGGCGTCTCTGGCCGTCCCTCAGATATGTGTCACACATGGACCCGTAATGCTATAATTTGTCCCTTCTCAAGGGATGTAAGTGGAGGCATGGTACTGTTGTAGTGAGCTCTCCAACTGTCTTCGAGTAATTCAATGCTACGATTAATGCCAACGTCTCTTGGATTAGTTTCCAATGATTTATGCGCAATGTAAGTTACATTATTGTTAGTGTTTATATTGTTGTTATTCTTAGTGTTGGTGGTGTTATTATTATTATTGTTGGTATTCACAACTACGCTGCCCCACTGCAAGATGTGTTCAGTTGTGCACGTCCCCTATCAACATACCGCTTCAACCGCCCGAAGACTTTACAAGCTACGGTCACGATCATCTGTTCTGTTCTGTTCTGTTCTGTTCTGTTCTGTTCTGTTCTGTTCTGTTCTGTTCTGTTCTGTTCTGTTCTGTTCTGTTCTGTTCTGTTCTGTTCTGTTCTGTTCTGTTCTGTTCTGTTCTGTTCTGGTCTGGTCTGGTCTGGTCTGGTCTGGTCTGGTCTGGTTTCGACTGATCTTGGTTTTGAAAAAATCCAAGAGAAGGGGTTGTAGATGGAATATGAGATGGACAGACATCAATGAGTGGACACGACTGAAGTTCGCCGATTCTCAGAGGGTTGTATAAATATGAAAACATGGTTAAAATACCGTAAATGGTGCCCAACGATCATTACGGGATGTGGGACGATGCCATGACGGACGATGTGATTTTGTAGTCTCGGTGATCGCTGGGCTGAGGAAAAATAGCCGGATAAAAAGCAGGCTGAATAACACCAAGGCGCTGAGACGAGAGTTGACCAACAGTAGAGTGCATAGCAAGAACACACGATGCAGGAGCGGAGACTGTCAGTGAACTGACACTGATGAAACCGTCTGACTGTAGGGGTAATGTAACACACAACTTGTAATCGTGTAGTAATAGACATACACTAGTGTAATTCATTACAGATGCCACAATTGGCTGATCAAAAACATATAGCATAATCTAGGCAAGTATATCAATTCACTAGTTTCAAATTCGAACATGAGTTTGACTGACTACATGTATTGGTGACTCAAAATAGAAGTCGTATGATTCACCTCCTAAATGCTATTATATGCTACCTAGAATACTAAGACAGATGACACAATAATTGCACGGTAATTATGTAGAATTTCTAAACGTTATCAATAAACATGTATGTACACAGTATATCCGTATGATGTCACAATTTCTTATATTAGGAAATATAACCAGTTCTGCTGCATTTTTATTCCGTTACATTATTTTATAATCGTCCGTGCTTATGAAGTCTGCTAAACGGCTTGATCACAAAACGATCACGTCTATGCAGTTACTCCAGTAGCCGTCGGTTGGCATACCAGAAACCGTCAGTTCGTGTGCCAGAAACCGTCAGTTCGTGTGCCAGAAACAGTCAGTTGGCGTGCAAAAAAAACACCAGTTGGCGTGTCAGAAGCCGTCAGTTGGCGTTCCAGAAGTGGTCAGTTGGTGTACCAAAAACGGTCAGTTGGCGTGCTTAAGTTGCTCAGCCATGGAATACAAGGCTGATCGACGGTTGCTGAGAAGTCGACGCGGTGAGTCGAACTCACGGATTTGACCGGCTTCCAGAACCATCAGTCTGAAACAAACGACGAACACTGGAGCACACTTTCACTTAAATCGATTAGACATAAAATTATAGCATCACTGATCAGCACAGTATATTATATTACGATCACATGTATGGTTGAGATCATCGAAGGTAAGACTAGATGACTATTATTATTTACATGGCTTAAGACACGTATGTTGCGATATAATGCATACCACATCGCTATCCCATCGTCTTAACACCATAGTGAATCCACGTCTTCCGCAGTGCAGCCTTGAAACATAACCCGTGGCTGAGAAAAGGGAACAGTTATCGTGGATGTCAGTAATGGAGTGGCTCATGTTAACGCTCTCAAGACTGCTGGACAGTTTGGTCTTTAGGATGGGTAGGCGGCGAGGTGTTTGGCCAAAACCAAGATAGAAGTCGGGTTATTAGGAAGGGTGAATAGGATACGACATACTGGTTGTCCTTCATGACATATTGATCGACATTCATGACAAGTGCAATGCATATGTTCAATAGTATACGATGTTTACATATATACGAGCAATTACAAGATAGATCTAAGATCTGCATTCAAATAAATAAGTTAATTAAACGTTTCAAGAGGTTCACAGACTACACGCTGCTGCCGTCTACCTGTCGTACTGGAGCACAGTGTTGAGGCGGTGGGCAACTGTGATGACAGTGCACTCGGCCAGCTCCTGACGGATGGTGCGCTGTATCACCTGGTCAGTGGCCACGTCCACCGCCGCCGTCGCCTCGTCCAGGATCACGATCTTCGTCTTGGCCAGCAGAGCCCGGGCGAGACACAGCAGCTGACGTTGTCCGACACTGCACGACAACAACACAAGTGTCACGACGCGGACCTGTCAAATCTGCAGTTGACGTCCGATATTGCGCGACAACCACACAAGTGTCACGACGTGAACTTGTCAAATCGCGGTCAGTCAAACACAGGTTCAAGAAAAATACCATAAATGAATATGTATAGTTTGTATTTGTTATCGAAACTGATTCTACTCATCGTGTACTAATAGATAATTGTTATTACACGTGTCAGAATAATGTTGATGTGTCCAATGGTCATACATTAATGTATAGTGTGATTTAATCTTATAATAATTATGTGGTTAGGGGATATACTAATTAGAAGTGTTTTAACTTATTATGCTTCCTTTTAAACGATATTATAGTAATTTTGCCTACATGCATGTGTGTATACATGTATATGGCCAATATTGTTTGATTGAATCTTTATTAGAATAATACTAATAATACTTATTATTATTAAAACAATCTTCATCTGACAAATTAACGCAAGTGCTATCCGTGACGATCAGCACACTTCAATTGAAAACATAAAGTAGCACAATACTGTCACAACGCTGATGAGGACAACAGCAACATTTCGAAACATCCATTCAGCAATCACGGATGTCAAACAGTTTACGGCAGACGAAAGACCGATCAGTAGAAATAATATTTAATGCAGTTTATATGTTTACTTGACACACCACACGACCCCATATCGATGTATGTTAGCCAGCAGCTACAGAAATATCCCCCTACTGCAAGATGTTTCTTAATTCTATTATGACTATCATAATTGACAATAAAGCTCACAAAACCCACCTTAACATGTCTCCGTTCTCGCCAACGTCGTAGTCCAGTGTGTCTGCCATCGCTGCCACTGTCGTTTCTAGGTTTGTTTTTCGTAACGCCGACCAAATCTGTGAATCGCGGTACCGACCGAAAGGGTCGAGATTGTCCCTGAGCGAACCGGAGAACAGAACTGGATCCTGATGGAGAAATGGGCGGGGTAACAGTGAAACACAGGAATATTACAATTTGTTTTTACGACAAAATTAGTGAAAGGAAGAGGTCTACAAATGAATGGCGGTAAAATGCAATAAATTAAACAACTTCACATCTGGTCGCCATACAAAATTTCCGATGTTTATCGACAGCTTAACATCCAGACAAATCTATTGAAAACATAATCACAACATATTATTGTTTCGCCATAATGAGTATATACATTTATTCACGTTTTGGGGTAAAGCTAATTTCTGTATCATCAATCAGCACATCGCTAAGCATTTCACTTAGCTTACTTTGTCATACAAATTACAAATCTTGAAATGACTTCTTGTCGAGCCTTTGTAATAATTCACATTTCTCGTAAAATCCCTTTCTTCTAGCATGGTCAAACCATCACCCTATTCCCGTTGATGGTTCAACAAATCAAGCGCATATCTATATAATCGTATGCTTATTAATTGGCAAACACCGGAAGGTCGCTACGGCAATACGGAAAGGGGTTGTGCGCATGGGCGCAGGTATTTTCGTTTCTCTGTTGGATAGTATACATCCTCTGCCGGCTTATGGTGCATCTACCGAAAGATACAGGCCGCGTAAAGTGAACGAAACTGCCAATGTTTCGGCACGGCGGTCGGTATTGATTGCAAACCAATACGTTCCGTCACCAATGACAAGGCAATAGTTCAAAACAGTCTTTAAATAGTACTACCTTTTAGCACCGCTAATGAGATTCCACGACTTGCTATTATATACGGTGTCTAACTTAATAACCACACATCCCCGTGGTCTGTTTCAAGTAATTAAGTTATGACCGTCGAATATCTCTATTATCTGACAGCTGTTTTGAGGAGAGGTACCTGTGGTATGATGGTCAGCTTGGTTCTCAGGTCATGTAGGCCGATATCTCCGATACATAGGCCATCAATGAAGATTTGTCCGCTGGCAGCTTCGATGATTCGAAAGAACGCCAAAGTCAACGAGGATTTACCGGCGCCAGTGCGACCAACCACCCCGATCTGCAACATACATATTCTTTGTATCCTACGGGGAGGTCGCAGCACCAACACCAGTATCCACTTGAAGGCCAACTCGGCTAGTATTGAGGCAATGATAATTCAGAATCAACTTCCCTGGTCTGGCCACCGTGGTCGAATCTCGGACACCCGCTCACCCGACAAGTACGGATGGCACAACTAACACATGATACGAGAACACGTGGTGGACTTATAAAACGATTGAAACACACTGTTAAACTTGACATGAAGAAAGCTCCAGTTGACATCAATACCTGGGAGGACAGGGCTGTGGACAGTTCAACTTGGCGCAGTAGCATATACCAGGCAACGACCTAATTTGAAACAAACCGTCAACTTCATGAGGCGGAGAAACGGCAGAGGAAAAAGGAGAGGGAGATGTCTCAAAATCTTCACATCTCCCTTCCATCTAGTACCTCCTGCCCACACTGCAACAGGATATGCAGATCAAGAATCTGGGTCTCGGGGCACCTCAGGACACATGACAAACGTCTGGACGGCGTCATCCTCTTTTCGAAGGATCGTTGATGATAATGAAGATGACATGATTCGCAAGGTGTCGTGACAAACATGTGGAATTCACACCAATGGCCAGTGGTGGCTCCACGGGCTTCTAACCAAACAAATTCACTTCAGTATGTTTTGTTTCGCAAGGAACTCCCACAAGTGTGGATTGACCGTGTTGATTTTTTTAGAATGTATTGTGATGGCGCTGCTATAGAAAATACTAGCCATATGCTTACATTAAAATAGCGGTCCTTGATCCCAGACTCACAATTAGGTTTCATGACGTGTCGAATGTGTGGCTAAGAGTCCCGCATAATGCTCAGTTCTTTTCTTGGGAAAAATGGTGCCAAATGTCGCATTAATGACAAGATCATGCAATAGTTTGCTATGTCATTCACTGCTTATGATACTGGCGAACATTTTCTTCAACATGCATCCTTCTCGTTTTCGATTTAATCCATATTGAATTTTCAACGTATCGTTTCATGCACATGTATCAGTTCAATCACAATGTATGGGTAAGTTACATTTCCTATATTTCCCCATGTATCATAAGTACGAAGAAAATGATATAATTCCAAAATTATGAAAGTATTTTCCCCCGATTCCTTCCGCAGTCTCTGTTTTGGATTTGCTAGTGGTGCCAATCTTGGTCTTTTCTGCGCAGATACATTAAGTCATCAGTGTTGATTTTGTGTTTCGTGTTTGCATACAAGAATCTCAATTGTGATGTATTTTATTACGTTATCCCAATGTATATTGTGTTCGTAAAGATGTTGTATGCGCTTAAACATACATGTCTTCACGAAGGTCAACCTATTGGAATTAGGGTAGCAGCCTTTATTGACGAAACATTCTACAGGAGTTTACTCACACATTAGTAGGGTAATGTGTATTCCAATAGATACGTCTGCTTCGCACAACTACCGGAACCTTGCTACGGGAACTGAGGTTGCGTTCTAAATTTCTGATTTCTATAGTAACATCATACGTCAACGGAAAGCTACGTATGTAGTCGATCCACACACTGCATAACAAACAGTCTTCTGTGACGTGGCACATGATTTACAACAACAAGAATATAACTGCAGTACCTTCTCTTTCGGCGCAATCTTAGCGTATATTCCCCTTAGGACAAGACCAAGGCCTGGTCGATATCTTGTCGAATAGTTGTGTAGTTCAATGGCGCCCTGGTGAGGCCACGTGTGCGGCGGGGTGTTGGTTGGCACGCACCAAGCAGCCTACAGCAAGACAGCAGACGTATAAGGACTTATTTTAAATATCCCATTATTGATTACAAAATATATTGACCAATATAGATATTGTATATATATATATATATATATATATATATGTATATATATGGACATGCACGTGCACATACACACACATTTATATATAGTAATGATATATACATATATGATATATATATATATATACACATTACTATATATATATGTGTGTATTCACGTCCATATATATATATATATATATATATATATATATATATAATATAAGTATAATATATATATATATTATATACATATCAATTTAAAATAAAACAGTTTTTCTTCATGACAACATGCATTTATCTGTCTTCCGTTGTAAAATCTAGAACATAAAAACTAAGTAATAATACATACTAAATGTACTTAGCAACTTGTAGACGTCTACAATTAACACAAATATATACACATTTTGTCTTCGTTATTTCATATATATATATATATATATATATATATATATATATATATATATGATGCACTCCTTAGTAATATGTTATGCATAGTGTTCTGTTATTTGGCTGGTACTTACTAGCAGTAGTACAAAACAACAATATTGTTTAATTCCAGATCATCTAGGTCAATCAGGCCGACTCTCTCCGCATAGTCGCCAGGTGGTAGCACTACTCGTGATCATGACACATATAAGTTGGCATTTGCACAATGCATATATGACCCGAAATACCTCGCTAATAACGTTGCTGTATTCCTTAATCCTTTCTACAGAGACGATGTTTGCTTCGACCTCTGCGGAGCTTCTCAAGCTGAGGTTGATGGCGCCAGTCACCTAGATACGATCATTAGTCGGGATGTTATATTTGACTGGACAATGTATGACAGTATAAATAGTTTACCTGTTTACCCAACTGCACATTTAAGAAGGTATGTTTCAGCAAATTCCAAATACAAACTAAATACATTGGCATTGTTTGACCGTGTGCAAATTACCAAAAATATAAAATTGAATGGCAATCATATTACAAATAACGATGTTTGTTAGAGTAAGCCTATTGAATAGATGTTTGGCTGATCACGCAAACCGCTAAGCAGGCATGTTTTCTTCAGTGATATCACTGATATAAAATCAGTGATACCACTGAACACATCCTTACTTATTAGCGTGTTTGCACATATCATTCACGTATGTTCGCTATCAATCATAGTGACTTCGTTATACTATGCGATGTGATAATGTATGATGATGTGATCATTTATGATGTACGGACAGCAGGGGACAGTTACCTGCAAGGCATAGGTGAGTGCCAGTGCTGCCACTCCGGCTGACAGAGTGCCGCTCTCAAATACGACAAACAGGGACACAAGTAAGAGAAAGATAGCTGCCACAGACTCCATCAACACTCCCAGCCACCTGCATCATACACCGACGCTTACACATATGAGCAGGTATACTAGGAATATAAGTAACAACAGTACAATACCAATACTAGAAACAACGGCGACGGGGACGACCGCAATGACATTCATTTCATAATTTGAAAGTTGCACTTAACACATATTCTCTGGGATATAAATGTATTATTATCACTAAGGGGTACATCGTAGATATAACACTCTGTCTATGGCAAGTGACCTTGTTTACATTGACTAATTATAATTTTTTGTTATCGTCTTGAGGATATCGTTATCACTATTATTTATATATATATATATATATATATATATATATATAATATTTCACATCAACAATATTCCAAAGCAATGCTAGTTATTACGTGAGATGTAGTAGCTGCCTTCATTGAGGTATGACGGTGATTATGTATAGTTTATAATTCTGAGTGATTGTATATATATATATATATATATATATATATATATATATATATATATATATACTTAGCCATTGCAGAAAACAAATAAAGTGACGTTGCTATGGTAACCGACCTGACACAGATGACGTAGAGGTACCACGCTTGCTGGCTGCGGTCAACGAGTTGGTCGAAGTCAGCGGTGAACTCTGTCTGTCTACGATAGGCCCGGACTGACGCCAGGCCCACTAATGTGTCCTCGAAGTAGCTGTAGATTGGTGAACGACTCACGGAGTCGATTCGTTTCAGTTGCCTCAGGTTGGTCGAGTAGACGAACTGAAGAAACGGCACATTTCTCTCGGTGTAATATAATGTTTTCAATATTATTTTCTAAATTATTAAATAAATGTTAGTGTTTATTACTATATCATATTTGTTTACATACATGTCATAATATGTTATAAATATATATCTTATTTACTAAGCATAATATAATATGTTAAATGTAAATGTCATTTATTATATATATATATATATATATATATATATATATATATATATATAATAAACACACACACGCACGCACGCACGCACACACACGCAATTAGCATAACACAATTGTCATTTATTGTCTTCCAGTTATTTATTATCATCTGCGACACAGGTACTTTCTTGTAGATAACCTACAATTTGGTACGGCACGACACAACACGGCACGGCACGGCATGGCACGACACGACACGACACAAAACGATACAAACCTTCACAAGAACGAAGATAACACCGAATGGAATAAGGACTGCAGCAAACACCGGAAGTGAATACAAGATGATACATATCGTCGACATCAGCGGCACGAGGACGAGCAGAAAGAAACTGATGTAGCTCGGCAGAGTCGAGTCTACGATGTCCATGTCTTTGGCGAAGCGGTTTACAATGCGGCCGATAGGGGTCGTATCGAAGAACGAGACAGGCGCTCGCAAGATGGCGTCGAGAAGTGCAGAGAAGAGTTTGGAGGAAGCACAGACCGAACCACAGGCGAGGGCGAGAGACTGCATCGATACGAAGAACACTGGAATGTGAAATAGCGACATGTTTAAGGAGTGTTCGGAAGAATGTAATGTTAAATATTTGCATGCAACGAAATCTGGTGTGCTGTCCGTTTTGTACAAACATTACCATATATATATATATATATATATATATATATATATATATATATATATATATATATATATATATATATATATATATTTATATAGTGCATCTTCCTCTGCGACCTTATATGTCTCTCTGTGTTTCTATATGTCTGTCTGTCTGTCTGTCTGTCTCTCGCTCGCGCTCTCTCTCTCTCTCTCTCTCTCTCTCTCTCTCTCTCTCTCTCTCTCTCTCTCTCTCTCTCTCTCTCTCTCTCTCTCTCTCTCTCCTCTCTCTCTCCTCTCTCTCTCTCTCTCTCTCTCTCTCTCTCTCTCTCTCTCTCTCTCTCTCTCTCTCTCTCTCTCTCCCTCTCTCTCTCTCTCTCTCTCTCTCTCTCTCCTCTCTCTCCCTCTCTCTCTCTCTATCTGTCTCCCAGTCTCGTATTTCGGTATCTAGCTCCTCTCTCTCTCTTTCTCACACAAACTCGCTCACACGCACGAACACACGCAGAAACAAAAGCACGCAAGCACGCATTCACATGCTTTGGGTGTATATGCACATAGACAGATACATTATAAATTACGTATGCATATATAGTGGTGTGTGAAATTTAATTCCCGTACAACCCATATTAATTTCTAAATAAAATAAAATATATCGTAGCATATAATAAGTCAACTCCGTTTGCTTCCTAGTAGATTTGTTGTGTCATCGTGACACTAGGTGAGGTCACTCTTCTACATTATGGTTGCAATGACGCGACACTTACGCTGTAACCCCCCGAATCCACCGTACACGGCAAGTCTCTTGTATTCATGTTCTCTGTCACGTGTTCCATTCACAACGGGATCACTGGACCAGCTGCTTAGCCAAACGTTCGTCAAGATTTGGCTGAACACAAAGAGAATCAATCCACACACCATGAACGAAAATGACCCCAGGCCTCCGCTGTCGATATAGCCCCAGATTGTTCGCCATCTTACCTGAATCACAAAACACAACAGTCGTCGTCGTTGCTTTCTGAACTGTGAACCAAATTGTTATTCAGGGCACCGTAGACGAATGTCAACATTCACACACAAATATTTACAGTTGTTATGTGATGTGTGGTATTTATTGAATGAGAGTTCTAGTTTTCGTTATATCAGGGCATAAATAGACCATGAAACATGACTCTTAATTGTTAGTTGATTTACTTACAGTATTTGGACAAAATGGATTGTCTTATCAATGCCAGATCCAGTTGCGATTATGGCGTACAATTTATATATTTGCAAAACCATTTTGTTCACGTTTCTAAATATGCTACAACTCGTACAATCAAACAACATGAATTGGTTGTTCCCTGAAGCGATTGCAAATTAGCTGCGTTTTCACTACAAAGGTTTGCAAGGCAAAACATATTCACATACCCTTCCTACAGAACTCGCCTCCTCCTCTATCAGTGTGTCTTTCCCTTCATGAGGATCTTTGGGGAAAGGTGTTATTTCATCAGGTGAACGGGGCTGTATAGCGCGCCTTGTCCGTGTTCGCTTACTTTGAAAAGAAAACATTACCGTCAGAAACAACATACGCTGATATATCCTATAATGTATGTTCCCATGAATCCTTGTTAAAATATATGCTAATTGGTTAAGTCAATTTAAAGTGTAGGGGTATGAATTAATGTTGCATTCCAATACAGTTTACGTGACTTTGTTTATATTGCGACGTACTGTAGCATAACATACACAACAAAGCATATGACAACATTATTATATGAGAGGCATCGAAAGACATGGACATGAAAACTCATTCTCTTTGGTTGTATGGTGTCCCTCAAGACTCTACCTGTGAACCTATTACCCTCGATGAGGCTTTTCTGATACCCAACATAAATGTGTAACTTCTAGTAGCCAAAATTAATTAATATATTGCTCTTTGGGTAATATGTACCGTGTTTTGCTGATGGAATCATGCAGTGTTTCGGTGCCACTGCTTTCTGTTGCTGTTGTAGACGTGATGGCAACGTCTGATACGGATTCACCTTCTGAAATTAGCATTGTACGGTACTGAGAGAGGGGGGAGAGAGACGGGGAGAGAGAGAGAGAGTGAGAGAGAGCGAGTGAGAGAGAGAGAGACACACACACACACACACACACACACACACACACACACACACACACACACATATATATATATATAGAGAGAGACAGAGACAGAGACAGAGACAGAGACAAGACAGAGAGAGACAGAGAGACAGAGAGACAGAGACAGAGAGAGAGACAGACAGACAGACAGACAGACAGACAGACAGACAGACACAGAGACAAAGAGACACAGATAAAGATAGAGTATGTTGTGTGTGTGTGTGTGTGTGTGTGTGTGTGTGTGTGTGTGTGTGTGTGTGTGTGTGTGTGTGTGTGTGTGTGTGTTGTGTTTGTGTGTCTGTTTGTGTGTGTCTGTTTGTGTGTGTCTGTTTGTGTGTGTCTGTTTGTGTGTGTATGCGCGTATGTATATGCTGTGTGTGTGTTGTGTGCGCACGTGTGTGTGCGTGTATATCCTCGTATACGTGTGTATGCAGGCGCAAGTGGGCGCCTGTGAGAATACATACAATACCTTCGTGTACTTTAGACGTCTCCTCATTGTGCGCCTTTAGAATACTGACAAACGTGTCACTTCTTGTAGCGACCTCCTCATAAGTTCCCACGTCAACGATGCGTCCGTCGTGGAGGACGACAATGGTGTCAACCATCGGCAACACCGTGACATTGTGTGTTGCAAGGATCCTTGTCTAAAATACACGGCGTACAGTCATGACGTCCCTACCTCAGACATACACTCACCGTTTTTCGTATATGTGATTATGATCCCATTCCATTATTAAGTCCCGAACAAATTACTTTAAAATAGTTGTCATACACAGGTGTATGTCACTTAAATGGTGAGGTACTATCAGTATGTCCTTACTACAAGAACATTGCGGGAACAAAAGGAAAACACAACACCCTGATATGCCAAATGTTAATATTGTCGTAACGAACCTCACAGCCTCAGCGAGCAACCAAAATATATGGCGAAGGCTTCATCCCTGTATCGGCCAACTATGCTGATGCTGATGATGGTGATGACAATTATGGTGGTTATGGTTAAGAAGATGATATTAATGATGATGACGATAAATAGTACAACGACGACGCCGATGATGATGAGTTCCAATCATCGATCGTCCCTTAAGTAATGTTGCTACCTGCCTATGATCGTGGCCCACCTTTTGCGCGAGTAGACCGGTCGGGCCGATGACGTGCTGGAAGAGATGCTTGGCGACGTGGACGTCGACTGCACTGAGCGGGTCGTCGAGAAGGTACATGTCGGTGTCCTGGTACACGGCCCGCGCCAGACTCACTCGGTGTCTCTGGCCGCCGCTCAGGTTGATGCCCTACAAAAGGAGAGACGGCTATGTACACAAAGTACGAGGAATTATGTTGACTGGATGTGTAGTGTTTCGTGTACACATCATAGTACTATCAACGTAGTGATTACATGCAGTATTGCACAAATGCATATATATATATATATATAGAGAGAGAGAGAGAGAGAGAGAGAGAGAGCGAGAGCGAGAGCGAGAGCGAGAGCGAGAGCGAGAGAGAGAGAGAGAGAGAGATGTGTACGTTGCACGTGTTAAAATACAAGATCGTTATATGTTTATAGTGTAACGTTGTAGCTACTTACATGTATATTTACTGCGTGCCTTATAGGGTATTATTAATATGTTTGATGTATCTGGATGTTTGCTTATGAAATTATCATGTATTTAGAAGTGCTGCTATTTTCATTGTTACTATTATCGTAATCATAATAATCATCATAATTGTCATTGTCATCATCATCGTCGTAATAATCATCATAATTATTATCATTATCGCCATTAACATTATCATTACTATTATTAATATTATTATCACTACTATTATTATTATCATAAACCGCATGTATCGTTTGTCAAAACCTACGTATGATAATAATTAATATTATTATTACTATATTTCTTGAGCGCTTGCCAAAATGCTCAACGCACTGTAATAAAATAACACATTATATTTAGGAATAGCATAAGTAAAACAAGTACAAATAATATCCCACATGTCGAATGCACAAAAATACGTTTAACACAATATTTAATATATTGTTCATGGCTCCAGGAATGGTTTATTGTATGATTTAACTTATTTTTAAGCAAATATTTGTCGATGCATACGACGTTTCGACCCGTCAGTTACGTACTCATCGGCACATTTTTGCTCCAACGTAAGTTAAATCATACAATAATACGTTTAACACAGCCTGGCAGACAGCAGGCACGTCTACCTTCTCTCCGATCTCTGTGTTGTCGCCAGCCGGCAGTGTCTGCAGGTCCGGCAGCAGGGCGCAGGCGGACATGACCTCCTCGTACCGTGTGGGGACGTGCACTCGGCCGAATAGGATGTTGTCGCGTAGAGTCGCGTTCTGTATCCACGGTTGCTGCGGGACGTAGGCCACGGAACCCTGCAAGGGAAATACTTTTAGAACGACGTGACTGAGAAGCAGCGGCGACTCTGTGGAACAGTTTTACTGTTAACGTCAGAAATAGTGACGGCTGCACCAACTTGCAAAGGAAACTAGAATTATTGTTCCGGCAGCAGTATGTAGCATAAACAAAAACAAAACGATATTTCAACCGTTTTAATGTCATTCAATAGTATTCCTACTATATTATTTTACTTAATTTCAAGAATATACATTTTATCCGCCATTTGGTTATTTTAAACCCACCTCATTTTGTACTTTTGCTATTATTGTATAGTTATTTGTGTAAGTTATTACTTACATTATTTATTGCACGTATACATTTTAAGTTTACTAACCTTACATTTAAATTGTATGTTAACTGTTTATTTCAATATAGGACTACTTTTTGTTCTTTTCTAAATTATTTAACAGAATATTTTAATGTTATAAATGTTTGCCTGTATATCCAGTAGTATTGCGCCACAGAACACAACGCTGTATAAATATCGTATATTGTTATTATTAATGGGCGATAAGATTCGTTAATATCTGACGTGGAAACGGCAGGAATATGACTGTTGAGGATTATATATGATGTGGAGACAGCAGGAATGGGGCTATTGAGGAATATATGTGATGTGGAGATGGCAGGAATGTGACAATTGAGGAATATATATGATGTGGAGACGGCAGGAATGTGACTATTGAGGAATATATATGACTTGGAGACGACAGGAATGTGACTATTGAGGAATATATTTGATGTGGAGATGGCAGGAATGTGACTATTGTGGAATATATATGATGTGGAGACGGCAGGAATGTGACTATTGAGGAATATATATGATGTGTAGACGACAGGAATAATGTGACTATTGAGGAATATATATGATGTGGAGACAGCAGGTATGTGACTATTAAGGAATATATATGACGTGGAGACGACAGGAATGTGACTATTTAGGAATATATGTGATGTGGAGATGGCAGGAATGTGACTATTGAGGAATATATATGATGTGGAGTCAGCAGGAATGTGATTATTGAGGAATATATATGACGTGGATACAGCAGGAATGTGACTATTGAGGAATATATATGACGTGGAGTCAGCAGGAATGTGACTATTGAGGAATATATATGACGTGGAGACGACAGAAATGTGACTATTGAGGAATATATATGATGTGGAGACAGCAGGAATGTGACCATTGAGGAATATATATGACGTGGAGACGACAGTAATGTGACTATTGAGGAATATATAATGACGTAGAAACGGCAGGAATATGACTATTGATGATTATATATGATGTGGAGACAGCAGGAATGGGAGTATTGATGATTATATATGATGTGGAGACAGCAGGAATGGGACTATTGAGGAATATATATGATGTGGAGACGGCAGGAATGAGACTATTGAGGAATATATATGACGTGGACACGGCAGGAATGAGACTATTGAGGAATATATATGATGTGGAGACAGCAGGAATGGGACTATTGAGGAATATATATGATGTGGAGACAGCAGGAATGGGACTATTGAGGATTATATATGATGTGGAGACAGCAGGAATGGGACTATTGAGGAATATATATGATGTGGAGACAGCAGGAATGTGACTATTGAGGAATATATATGATGTGGAGACAGCAGGAATGGGACTATTGAGGAATATATATGATGTGGAGACAGCAGGAATGAGACTATTGAGGAATATATATGACGTGGAGACAGCAGGAATGAGACTATTGAGGAATATATATGACGTGGAGACGGCACGAATGATACTATTGAGGAATATATATGACGTGGAGACAGCAGGAATGGGACTATTGAGGAATATATATGACGTGGAGACGACAGGAATGTGACTATTGAGGAATATATATGTCGTGGAGACGGCAGGAATGTGACTATTGAGGAATATATATGATGTGGAGGCAGCAGGAATGGGACTATTGAGGAACTGAGGATAATAAAACGCTCGCAATTCAGCCGTGCGTCTGACTTCTGTATCAGCGAAGGGATCAGCCAAACAGTGCATCACAATTCCAATACAACGGAAAAGTGTCAGTCGTTTCGATTAAACAAGTCAATTAGATTACTTCTCGCATTGTGCTGTTTGCGAGAATATACAATTACGATGACGTAATGTTAGTATTTTTTGAAAATACAACATGATTAACCTGCACGACGCATCTGCCATGGAGCCGAGAAATTTCACCCAATATGGCCGATAATATGGACGACTTGCCGCTGCCCACGTGACCAACGATTGCCACGAGCTTTCCCCGTGGCACTTGGAAATCGATTCTGAAATAAACGAACCAATCATCCTTAAGATACGCTTACACGTTCGTACGACATTGCGTCTTCCGTGTAATGACAGCATCGCATGGTCACACTTGCAACGGTATACTAATCAAACACTCACCTCAGGAAGCAATAACGTTACATCATGTATTACAACAATTGCCAGAGACGACGTATTTCTTGCCGGATTTTAGTACTCAAGTAACTATCGTAAAATAGTAATCAATATAACATCACTGCAGCCTAGTCGGTTTATGTTATTATAGCACTACGCATCATATAGTGTATATGCAACATAATCCATACCATTTGAATTTTAAACTATCATATTCCTGTAAGTACCGTATGCATAATAAATGATATTTAAACAAAACGAAAGTACGGAGTGGATAATGACATGATTCCCACATATTCGTAGAGGGATTCACTAAAGTAAGCTGGGTTGACGTTACCCTTTCAGCACTGGCGTCACTTCATCCCAGCTGAAACTTGCATTCTCAATTACCACCGCGTCAGCACCAACTGAAAGAAAATCAGTAATTCGTTTTAGTAGTATAGCGGCCACGCACTCAATTGGCCTAATACGTCCAGCTATTAAGACACTGTTCTGTTTGCAGGTGCTGGGAAACAAAATTGGCAGAACATAGACGATGGTAAATAACAATGATTAGTAAAATTCTAACACGGAAACAGTGTAACCTGCTTCAGTGGATGTGCCGATGTTCACTCGCCTTTTTCATTAGCTTACCTGGAATGTAAGTTCTACTAAATGACTAACATCAACAAATAATGTGCTTGCAACATAATATACATTTAAAGAGATGGTATCAGATCTTCTGGCGAGAATTGGCTGAGCAATAATTTGTAAAGGGAAATCTGCTGTATAGGACGTGGGAAAGTTAACCATCAAAGGATACTGTGTTAACTCATGTCGCCTCATCATTACTGCCAATTAATTTTGTTTTGAAGCTGGATTGTTTTTACATTTTGAACTTGCAGCAGGCAGGTGAAGTCTATCAAATTGCGACTTTTGTTCTGTGTTTAATAAAGCAACTACACACAAATTGGCAGGCAGTAAACATTACACATGCATATAGGAGTCATAAGAACGTAACATTAAATGAAATAATAAAACCTAGGTGTTGGCACCCTCCTTCCTACAATAAAAACAGCCCGCATGACGTAACCGAATTTAAGATCACACTGATGAGTTAGTGATGAGTGACTACTCTATTCCCTTGGTTTATTGCTCCATGGATAGGGATAAGCTAAATAAAATCGGTGCTGCACAAAGGTATCACCAACGAAACACTAGAGTCGTTATTACTGTATTTATATTTGTATACGTTTACCACGGAGAAAAGCTTAACAATGAATTGCAACTGTCACTTTGTGTGTTCACATTCGTATTGTTTTTATTATGTGTTTTCGTTTGTGTTGTAGGACGCTGTGTAATTGTATTATGTTGTTGTGTATTACGTTGTCTTGTACTGCATTATATTATGTAGTGTATTCTACTTCGTCTCATTATTATTTTTATTCCTACAGAGTATTAGTATTACTACCATTACTATGAAAATATAAAGTTATTAAGATGATTATTATTAGTAGTAGTAGTACTACTAAATAGTTATCCGTAATGTATCCAAGCTAAACCAATGATCGACACACTAATAACATATCAACATTTACATATTGCAGAAAACAAATAACTTGTGCCGATATAATAAACGATTTCGGCAAGACTGCAATAGTGTGACAACACCGCCGTTGCACTAACAGCCGGAGCGAGACGTTTGTGAGCACTGGACCACGCGTAACTTTGAAATGAGACAGTGCCATGAAACGGTTTGGGTAACAAGTGGAGAGAATGAATAAAGCCTACTGACTCGTCGTGGTCGTTGTTGTCGACGTTTCTGCAGCAACCAACTCATCAAGAGAGAGAAACTCCGCGATGCGATTTAGTGACACGACTCCCTGAAAGATAGCAAACAACATTGAATGCCGTATTTTGCATTATGTATCATGCACTATAAATGCACTTTCAAAACTGGACATTAAGTGGAAGCTATCGCGGTGCCGGCTTAGAAAGGTCGCGAGGGGCGAATTAAACTAAACCAAACATATGTTCAACGTGAGTCACGTGACCTTTCATAAAACCCAAAAGAGAAGTTGCACGCATAATAGGTGTTTAGGCGTTCAACCGGACATTGAACAATTCTGAACAGTTGCATCATGCCAGGTGAAGGTATATGCACGTAGCGTGCCAACCGCGCTAGGAAGAGGTCTATGCGAAAACTGTGCAAGGTTGAGAACCCACCGAGAACCGTGCCAGGAATAGACTTCTGCGAAGACCAGACTTGTGTGGGTCTCTCCCAGGATCGTGCTAGGACTAAGTCCATGGAAGCACCGTGCCGTGAATATGCCAGGACTAGGTTCTTATGGTGACCGTGCAAAGATTTTCCCAGCTCAAAATCGTTGCAAGAACCATGCCAGGAGCAGACAATTGTAAGGACCATTGAGCTAGTAATATTTGTTTACGGGAATACGTTAATAGCAACGACACAAATAACAAACACACACGTTTACCATATCAGCAAACATAATGGTAACATGTCATGTTAACAGCACTGCTTCATGTCACTGCATTAACTGCGCCTGCGCACGTACACGCCGGAAGTACATACTTACTTACGGCACGAAGGCTAATCTGAGCCTGTTACACCGGTTTGTGTAAAGCGGCGTTGTCTTACCTGCCCAATACAACGCACGGCCGTGGGGAGGAGGGACGTCGGCAAGGTGAGGATGTTGATGAGCGCCAAACACATGAAGGCTTTCTCCGCCGTGATCACGTGGTCGGGTGACGACATCACGTACGCAGTGAATGTAGCCAGGGAAACCTAGGCAATGAATGACTAACATTGATAATGATAACAACAACGACAACGATAACGTAGACAATAACGATAAGCCGACAGCCATGGATACACAACTGGTATCCCAATATAACTACTCATTTCGTACCATTAACATGGCATGTAACACGACCAGCGTGTGGCTGAAATCATCAAAATAATATCACACGACCGGGGACCGACCACACTCCTCGTGGGAGACTTCACTGGGCGAGATTAAGAGTAGTTTTGCAAAAGGATGTGACAGGGTTACTGTAAGCAACGGCAGCAACCCTTCGTGTGCGAAGATGTCAGCGAAGGCAGCGTGGCGGCTCGGAGTGTACTTAATTTGTGTTAATTTTTTCACTCTTGCCCGAGGTCGTGATGGCTTGGAACATCAGAACAAGTATGCGCCATTGACCTGGCGACCACTTTAGTGCCGCCAACACAAAGAGATGTGCCATTGACCTGGCGACCACTCTAGTGCCGCCAACACAAGTGTGCGCCATTGACCTGGCGACCACTCTAGTGCCGCCGACACAAAGAGATGTGCCATTGACCTGGCGACCACTCTAGTGCCGCCAACACAAAGAGATGTGTCATTGACCTGGCGACCACTCTAGTGCCGCCGACACAGATATGTGCCATTGACCTGGCGACCACTCTAGTGCCGCCAACACAAAGAGATGTGTCATTGACCTGGCGACCACTCTAGTGCCGCCAACACAAAGAGATGTGTCATTGACCTGGCGACCACTCTAGTGCCGCCAACACAAAGAGATGTGTCATTGACCTGGCGACCACTCTAGTGCCGCCGACACAAAGAGATGTGTCATTGACCTGGCGACCACTCTAGTGCCGCCAACACAAAGAGATGTGCAGGTGATCTCAGCGTCGTTGCCGATTTACTCCGTGTGTAGCAGAAATTAACAAGAATTAAATATAGCGGTTATGATAACTTGGCTGACTTCATCTCACTCTGGCGGGCTTGTTCTTTTTCTGACCCTGGTTGGTGTTGCTGGACAGTACCCGTGTGGAGTGTAGGTGTATTCCAACATTCCGTCTTACATTCTCCCCACCAGTGTTTCTTTATTTAAAAATATAATTGACTGATTGATCTAGAAGATGGCACTCAGCCTTAGTAATGCATGTTGTGTAAATAAACATTACAATATCTTGTATCTAGCAATAGCTAGTACACTTGTCACTTATAATAATAATATGTGCAATGTACGTTCTTTTGCCATGAAGGAAATTAAGCATCCAGTTTTGATCGCTTGAAGGAGGTTTCAGTAAGCAACCTGTCATCAGATGCTTAGATCAGTGCCTCGATCTTCCATTCTTTAACAGTTACGTTTTACGTGGACATGAATGGGGTTCCACAAATCACGTTAGTCGCTAGAGGCGCCAATACCAAACTAGACCTTAGTTGCGTATCACCGCCTCTAGCGACTAACGTGGATTTGTTTGTATGTTTTGCTGAACGCTTGTTTAAATCATCCTCAATTAGCCATTGACCGTGCATGCGCGTAGCCAGCGATAGCTTGTATGTGGGCAACTGAGCATGCCGTTGTAGCGCTTACATTTTTCCGGGCGTTAAAAACGTTCCGGTTGACGTTTCTGCGCATGCGCGATATATGTAAAATCATCAATGTGCAGCAAAAAGACAAAGCATTTATGGTATAAATATTACTGGTTGTTCGTTAGGATGTATATAACCTCTCAGCAAAGTTATTTGTCGCAAATTAACACGAGACAAACACGTTTTGAGGCATATTTTGATAGCAAGCTTAAATCACGTGACAGTAGTGCGCCATAATCCGTGACAGCGATTTATAAAAAACGTAATATTTTATTGCGTTGAACGACATTTTAAGAAACTCTTCACAGTAATCATCACAGGTAAGTTAACGAACAGCTCGTGGCATTTATACCGAAAATGTTTTGTTGTTTCGCTGGACATTGGTGATTTTACATTTATTGCGCAGGCGCAGAAACGTCCATTGCAACGTATTTAACGCCCGGAAAAATGTAAGCGCGACACCGTATGTGTGGTCAATAGACAGAACAGCCAAAACAACGCCATCTTGGCACTGAATTCAATCGAACGTCCTGCGACGTTTCGTCGACTGTAAATATACATTAATGTAGACATTATACTTTCACATTGACGGACATGTTATACGATATCACTATTTAAATATGTGTGAAGACGTAGCAGTCTCGTGTGATGCATACGGCGAGCTGTAGATGATTTTAAACATCCTTTCCGGCATCGAGCCAACACACCTGTCGTCGGGCCACCAGTCGACGTTCCATCGGCTGTAAATGTACATTAATGTACATAGTATACCTTCACATTGACGGAAATGTCAGACTGTATCCATATTTAGCTATGTGTGAGGCTTCGGAGTCATGCGAGTTCAACAGCTGGTTGTAGGATGATTTAAACAAGCGTTCCGCAAAATCTTCCGCAAAACGGTGCCGTATTTTACATCACGTCAAGAATACGCAAAAGACGGCACAAAGAACCTAGTTGCGTCAGGGCGCCCTCTGTCGGATTAGTTATTGTGGTATCTCATTGATTGATACGTCATATAATAATCTGCGTCACGTAGTTCATCACGTGGGAATCGATGTAGAGTTGCGTCATCGGTGTACTTGCTGATTTCTGGTGGCACTTAAAGAATGTAGCAGCAATTGACATAAAACATATTTTGAACAGGAAGAGGCAGATAACTGCATTATACAAAGTACGCCATAGCTTAGCTATTGCCGACGGGAAATGCCATCGTCAGTGTTCTGTTCGACAAAGAAGATGCATGCCGGCGTGCAACAAGGCGATGAATCTAATTTGCATGAACAATTGAGCATAGCTCACTCAGTCTTTCAAAATAGTGTAAGGTAGGTGTTCTGTAATTTTGTAAGATAGGTATTATTTAATTTTGTAAGATAGGTATTATGTAATTTTTTAAGATAGGTATTATTTAATTTTGTAAGATAGGTATTATGTAATTTTGTAAGATAGGTATTATTTAATTTTGTAAGATAGGTATTATGTAATTTTGTAAGATAGGTATTATTTAATTTTGTAAGATAGGTATTATTTAATTTTGTAAGATAGGTAATATGTAATTTTGTAAGATAGGCATTATTTAATGTTGTAACATAGGTATTATTTAATTTTGTAAGATAGGTATTATGTAATTTTGTAAGATTAGTATTATGTAATTTTGTAAGATAGGTATTATGTAATTTTTTAAGATAGGTATTATGTAATTTTGTAAGATTAGTATTATGTAATTTTGTAAGATAGGTATTATGTCATTTGTGTAAGATAGGTATTATGTCATTTGTGTAATATAGGTATTATGTCATTTTTGTAAGATATGTATTATGTCATTTTATAAGGTAGGTATTATGTCGTCATTTGTGTAATATAGGTATTATGACATTTTGTAAGATAGGTATTAAGACATTTATTTTTGTAAGATAGGTATTATGTCATTTTATAAGGTAGGTATTATGTCATTTTATAAGGTAGGTATTATGTCATTTTGTAAGATAGGTACTATGTCATTTTGTAAGATATGTATTATGTCATGTTATAAGGTAGGTATTATGTCATTTTGTAAGATAGGTATTATGCCATTTTGTAAGATAGATGTTATATCATTTTGAAAGATGGGTATTATGTAATTTTGTAAGATAGGTATTATGTTATTTTATAAGGTAGGTATTATGTCATTTTGTAAGATAGGTATTATGCCATTTTGTAAGATATATGTTATGTAATTTTGAAAGATAGGTATTATGTCATTTTGTAAGATAGGTATGTCATGTTGTAAGATAGGTGTTATGTCATTTGTGTAAGATAGGTATTATGTCATTTGTGTAATATAGGTATTATGTCATTTTTGTAAGATATGTATTATGTCATTTTATAAGGTAGGTATTATGTCATTTGTGTAATATAGGTATTATGACATTTTGTAAGATAGGTATTAAGACATTTATTTTTGTAAGATAGGTATTATGTCATTTTATAAGGTAGGTATTATGTCATTTTATAAGGTAGGTATTATGTCATTTTGTAAGATAGGTACTATGTCATTTTGTAAGATAGGTATTATGTCATTTTATAAGGTAGGTATTATGTCATTTTGTAAGATAGGTATAATGCCATTTTGTAAGATAGATGTTATATCATTTTGAAAGATGGGTATTATGTAATTTTGTAAGATAGGTATTATGTTATTTTGTAAGATATGTATTATGTCATTTTATAAGGTAGGTATTATGTCATTTTGTAAGATAGGTATTATGCCATTTTGTAAGATATATGTTATGTAATTTTGAAAGATAGGTATTATGTCATTTTATAAGGTAGGTATTATGTCATTTTGTAAGATAGGTATTATGTCATTTTGTAAGATAGGTATGTCATGTTGTAAGATAGGTGTTATGTCATTTTGTAAGATAGGTATTATGTCATTTTGTAAGGTAGGTATTATGTCATTTTGTAAGATAGGTGTTATGTCATTTTGTAAGATAGGTATTATGTCATTTTGTAAGATAGGTATGTCATGTTGTAAGATAGGTGTTATATCATTTTGTAAGATAGGTATTATGTCATTTTGTAAGATAGGTATTGTGTCATTTTGCACATAGTATGGTGACACATACCCGCCAACAACGACACACTCGACACTGACACCTACCAGGTAAGGTGAGAGGAACCACGTGACTGCAGTTATTGCGTTGATGTAGGCAATCTTTCGCAGCAACTTCAGTTCTTTCTTGCGAATGACAAGTAGTTTCTCTTGAAACAGTGTCTCCCAAGCATTGAATTTGAGAACCTACAAATTTAAGATATTCGGATACACAAATATGTTCCATTAGTAGACAGTCAAGGCAAATTTAGTTTCTTCGAACTTGATTACTGGTCCAGTCGAGAGATCAACAATTGTTCGCAGGGTGTTATATTTGAGTAGCTTTGTATATTACATTACAGTATTCATGACTGTATATAACATACACACTAAATATATATATATATATGTATATATATATATATATATATATATATATATATATATATATATATATATAACCAATTGCTATGTTAACTTGCAAAGATAATTATTTGTATGTAAAAGTTAAAGTAATACAATATAATATCGGTAATACCAATACAGTAAATCAATTAAGAATATATTACCTTTTCATATCGGCTTTAGCTATCAACCGGTATTTAATGTTACAATTCCGATATGTAAGTACCTTGTATTATTTAGAATTATACGCATGTGATTGGGTTGCTAAGTACTAAGCTGTGTTAAGTAATTTCATTGTATTCATTATATTATAATATGAAATTATTATAGAAACAGTCTTACCTTAATACCGTTTAGCATTTCGTTTGTAAGCCGCATTCGTGTATCATTGATTTTCATTCGTAGAGTCTATGAAATGAATACAATAGCATTTAAATATCAGTTATGGGCATGCACGCATTCATTGTCAAAACCTGCATAGGCGATTGACAATCGTCCGTCTTAACTACTCCAATAATATATGCGTTTCCTTGCTTAATTCAGTAACTGTTTATGATAGTGTGTCTATAATTTGAGAAAAATGTGCAAACACGATTACTTTTGAAACGAATTTACTTTGAATCTTCTGGACATACGTTAATACCAAGTACCAGTACTTGTATCCATACAGTTTTAACCTTGCATTTTATTCTGCTTGTTTGGGAACATCAGTTCTAAAGACAAGAACAATGTGCAGCGCATTGTAAACATTAGCAGTAAAGTGCCTGGTTTGAACCAATTCACTCGCACTACTCTGTGTGAACAGTAGGCACTCTGTAAAGACACTCAAATACTAAGTGACAATACTCATATTTTACATGAAGAATACATGTTTCTGCCCTCGTCCAGGAGGTTTAGAACTATCACATCCAAAACAAATAGGAAGTGTTTGTCGTTCATTCCCATGTTGGTCTGCCTTCACAACGTCAAACACCTGACATTTCCACGAGACACGTGACATGCATTATGTGTGTTGTATACTGTATTTATTATTTGTGATGCGGCGACCGCAATTATAATTATTAAAATGTAGATTGGGCTTTTCATTTTATCATGAGTAAGGTTTAAACAGTGTTTTTTAATGCATTTATATGTTTTCCTACTATTATATTATAAAGTATTTTAAGTTCGCTGCAAATTAACTTCTCGTTCGGGATTATACAGTTTAACTGCGCTCCACTGCATAATAGTATACTGTAGCAGTACAGTACTGCTACAGTAGTATGCAATGCCCAGCGCAGCGCATTGCATAATATTGTACTGTATACATCGGGTTCGGCTTAATGGATGCCACCTCCTGCAGTGCACTATACAGAGCATGTGGTGCCGGTACCTGGTACTGGCTGATCTTGCTTCCGAGGAAGACAGCATTGATGGGAATGAGCACGGCTAGTACCGCCAGTCCGGCAAAAGCAGACAGGCCAACCTCACGCCACAGGAACAACATGCAGACGACGACAGACAGGGGGACGTTCCACAAGGAGTTGTAGTAGACGAACATTTCCTCGACCTTTTGAGAGTCGATTGAGACCAGGTTGACCAATTCGCCGACGCTGCGGCCGTGTCTGGCACAGCTGGACAGCCGGAGGGCCTGCGATAAGACAAGAAGTTGCAAGGGCTGACATGTAAGGATCACGTGTCAAACGACAGCTTTTTAACGGTTGTCTACAATAATACACCTAGATGAATTTGGGGTATCACCGATGGGAAAATGCTAGAGACACATTTGTTAATAATGTAATCGATACAGTTGACGTTGTAATGGTTAAGAATAGTTAAGGTTTAAACAGAAACGTATTTTTGTACATTTGAATCGACCAACTCACTGGGCACTGTATATCATTGACATTTATATAATGTCTTGCATATAAAAATACTTACAATTTGCTTTTATCACTAGGCCAACTTGTACAAAATGTTTATGTTTAAATTGTATTCATCTACACATACAAATGATCAGTTAATCTATGCATTTACGTTATCTAATTAATAATCTTATTTATTTTTTATCTACTCATATTTTACCATGTTTACTTTTCGTAGGTTTATATATATATATATATATATATATATATATATATATATATTATGCATCAATTATATGTTATTATATATTAAATAAATGTACTCGTATTCGTAAAGTGCCTATGACACAATTAGTGGAAGACATTGTTTTTGTTTTGTGTTGGCATTTTTTGCTACACCACATGCATTCACCGCAATTCGAAGCCTTGAATTGCAGTGCGGACATATTCGCTAATAAGTGTTTTATTGCTAGAAATATGGCGTAGCCAAATACTGTTCTTTATTATTATTATTATTTACTGTGGTCTCGCAGTCGGTTATGCGCCAGCTTGTGACGCCACATAAAACAACTTACGCGGGTGTTTTATGTAATTCACGTTATTTGTTTAGAAACAAGGGAAATGTGGCAAACAGTGTACGTAATATGTTCTGTTTCTTGCTGACGTCATCTCTGATTGTTCTTTTTAAGTACCAAGCCCTGGCATAGAAAATCTAATTGTTTACTTTTTTATGATATAACTATTTACCTATAATTATAATGACCGTGCATAGTCACTAGGCAATTCATGGCAACAATATCACATGTGATATCATACCTTCTATTAAAAAAACTACTTCTTGTAGCATTCCACGTTGGCTTTAGTCTGTGGTTTGTGAGCATTCACTATTTAACTAATTATTTATGTTTTATTATATTAATTCAACGCTATCTTATTTCCTTATGCATTATAGACCACGGTTTCAGAAATTCGCTTATATTTTGTTGTTGTAATTTGGTAACGTAACTAGTTTTACCAAACTGCATTTTTAGCTTTGTCCTTAATGTATTTTAGCTTGTCTGAGTGGACGTTGGCTTAATTGCAAATTACTAGTAAACACGTTAATTAGAAGAATGAGGAAAACCATTGGACTATCGATAGGCCTAATGCTTCCAAGTCAGATTGCGGCATCTTAAAGAGTCAACATAACGAAGCTAGTTAAAATGCAGTCACTACTTTCACGACATTAAATTAGGTGTGTAATATAATGGAGACTGATCTATTTCACCGTCCATTGCTTTTACCGGTAAACTGTTTTATGACGGGGCAGCGGTCTTCGACATGTGTACATATACGTCGACTCATTCAGTGACTCATTTGCCCTGCTCCGAACAAGATGACTGTTGAATGTATGAAGAAGTACCACACTGCCATCCCGTGCACCTTGCGGAAGTAACACTACTAGTTATAGCAATCAGACAAATTCGGCGTTTATCTGTGCCATAAGCGGTAGCACTTACTACGGGAATATGTGTGTACATAAAATTTGAAAGTGGCCGTACTTTTCTGTAGACGACCCCGTTCAAGATGCTCCGCGCCTTCATGCCGGTAACGTAGGCTCCGTAGAGCCACCAGTGAACGACGACACAGAAGGCGAACTTATTGAGAGCAAGCACCACCGCGTATATGACGCCCTGCCAAAGATAGTCTTCCTGGTTGGTCACGAACAATATCAGCATCCTACAACGAAACAAGAACTTATTCATTACACAGACAGTTACCAAGTAACGTTACAAAAGTACGAAGAATGTTTGATGTTGTGGCGTTAGACACGGCCAGTTACTGTGCACGACACGACAATGTAGTCAGCAATGCTGAACGGTTTTTCGAAATCAACCATGAGAAGAATAATACACGGAAACAAGTCAAATGAAAGGTCAGCTGAGGAGAAACACACGCAGGTGACCAAAGGCCGTTTTCTATGTAGCGCTCATGAGGAACATTCATCCTTAAACAATACACGTTTTTAAATTAAACGTGTTTTGTTCAAAATGAAAATATTCATTTCCATATTATCGTGGACACTATTTCCATGACACACTAGTGATAATGTCCCGTTGGCGCGTCATAATGTTGAGAGTGTTCAGGTAAGCAAATTACTGATAAGGATCAATATTGATTTTAACGTATACAATCGGGTTTACGAGCGAGCTCTCTACAACGTTAATGAAATGGTCCCCTGGTGGGATAGCGTTTAAAACATAATCGCTTCATTGGAACAAACAGTATATGCAACTGCTTCATCATATTCATAGAAACTGCATCTATGTGTGTAGCATGTGTGGGGAGCGGTGGTCGAGCGATAGAGCGCCGGACTATCAATCGATGGTTCAATCCCACCTACCGCCGATTCGAAACTTAGGCAATTTCGTTCACCCCACATATGCTTCTGTCTTTCGGAAGAGACACTAAAAGCCGGTGGTCCCATCTATCTGGCGTCTATGCCAGAGGAAGTAAAATATCCCACACAGGGGGTAAATGTGTAATCTGTAGTGGACTCACTATTTTTTGAGAGAAAGATAACTCCTACCTTAGCCCAAGTTTGGGATGTTTGGAGGAAACCACCTAAGAACTAAGACGTGACTGCTGTCTGCTGTGTTAAACGTATTATTGTATGACTTAACTTATGTTGGAGCAAAAATGTGTACGACGTTCCGTCAGTTACGGGGGGGGGGTCGAAACGTCGTACGCATCGACAAATATTTGCTCAAAAATAAGTTAAATCATACAACAAACCATTCTTGGAGCCATGAACAATATATTCAATATTGTGTTAAACGTATCTTTTTGCATTCGAAATGTGGGATATTATATGTATAGATATTCGTGATTCCAGCAACATATAACCATAGTGATTCAGATCGAGCCATGTCTCAATATTTACACATGACCTTAGTATATAAAATTACAATATAACTACCAACGATATTGCTATACAGACGAGCAACGAATGGGTTAGTTAATATCATGTGAAACAAAAACATGAATAAATAAAAATACAACATTTCAGATCAGGCAGACTGTGCATATTCCATAACCCTTACGGCAGCTGGATTATGTGTTGTCAACGCTGGTCCACATATCAAGAAATACGCGCATAGAGAGCGTTGTGACAAGCACGCATTGACGATATAATTTATAAGAACTTTAACAGCCGTGTGCAAATACCTGAGAACGGGAGGATTGGCGAAAAGTAGAGCCGTTGCAACGAAGCGGCAAGTTGAAGAGACGATCACCCAACTTTTAAGCGTCCACACCAACGCCACAAGCAAAGAAAATGTCGTCGTCTTGTTTTTCTTGCAGTTGCCACTGTAACGTAAACATAATTTGTCATTCAACTGTCAACATGGTTTAAAATAAACGTATATTCATTGTAAGTACTTCAATAATACAATATCCAGAACGTTACCTACACGTTTTTATTTGCTGTGTGTTTACGTTCATGGGACATCGCCATTCGTCGATAATTGACAGTGCATTACTTGACTTCAACCTATAATGACAGCTGAAGCTTGGCAAGAAAGGTATGTTATTCATTTCCTACGAAGAGCTCATCTCACGACATATATACATTGTATTGATTCCATTTTAATCATGTAATAGTGTATGCGCATAAGCGGCATATAACAAGCTTAATTTCGAAGTTTCTTCATATATAGCAAATTGACAATAGTTTAACCTTATTAAAGCAGTATATAATGATGGGCGAAATTTTTGGTTTGTTGTTCTTTGTTTTAAATAAATAAATATATTATTGAGTATATGACAACATCACGTTTATATGGACAGCGGTATTTGCATAAATATCACTGATATAATTACGGCACATTCCAGAAACTACAAATATTTGAAAATTACGAAAGAAAAAGAAGACCCATATATATATATATATATATATATATATATATATATATATATATATATATATATATATATATTGCTAACCTTTTGTGGCATTTGTAACATATTCTCAATCGATAGTGCCACTTTTTATTATGTAAGTTGTGTTTATGCGTATCGTGAGACATTTATTGTCACATGTCCATAATTCAGTCGTTTATGACATACATATTTACCGAATTTGCTACGTTATTAATATGCTGCATTAAATGCAGCGTGACATGGCAATTTGTGTATTGATTATGCGTTTACAAGTGATAATCAGTGTTTTAAGTCGAAGGGAATGTGATAAACGAAAAACATTGGACAATTTATTAGCACATTATAGTTCAATATCGCATTTTGAGCGATCGAAGTGATCAAATGACGTGAACATGTACATTGTAGTTGTAAATGGTTAGTTTATTCTATATATCTTGGGTGCATAGCACCAACAATGATTTTTGTTTACTTTTGAAACATATTAATTTATAACGCCCATGGCGACATTTGTTGTGAGATCGTTCAATATAGCTGATTCGATCAACTGACAGTAGCTTCACACATTTAACGTCCTGCGAAAAGGTGTCACTGAATCGAAATATGAAGGAACTGTCACGCATCTTGTGTATGTGGGCTACACCCACAGCGATTGTAGTTGTTCCAATGTATTCAAGCACAATATGAACGTTCTTATGATTAATAATTAAAGGGGCGTTTCACAGTTGTCATCGACGTCTGCATGCACACAACTTGCCTTTCTTTCTTGTTGTTCATATTATGTGTCCTTCGCTCGAAATGATCCACCAGGTTCTTGCACTGAAATCCCTGCTCGATATCGTAGAGGTCTTCGAAACGCAAACTTTTGCGGTAACCCCTGATTAGGAACCTGAATAAACGACAGTGTGCCAGTCTAGCCAGTTATACTCGAGCACGCAGTATAACAAGTGCGTAAGCTATTCGGTTTTATTATTAAGTCACACTGTCACTCCGTCACTACGTCACTCCACCACTCCGTCATTCAGTCACTCAGTCACTCCTTCACTCTGTCATTCCGTCACTCCGTCACTCTGTCACTCAGTCACTCCGTCACTCCGTCACTCATTCATTCGTCATTCGTTCGTTCGTTCGTTCGTTCGTTCGTTCGTTCGTTCGTTCGTTCGTTCGTTCGTTCGTTCGTTCGTTCGTTCGTTCGTTCGTTCGTTCGTTCGTTCGTTCGTTCGTTCGTTCGTTCGTTCATTCATTCATTCATTCATTCATTCATCCGCACATACACACGCTCCCGCGCACACACACACACACACACACACACACACACACACACACACACACACACACACACACACACACACACACACACAACACACACACACACGCGCGCGCGCACGCACGCACGCACGCACACAAACACACAGACATCCATCCCCGTCTCGTCACACGACCACCGGTGACACCGATGGCACCATGGCATACCAGCGATCTTGCCGATGCGAAACATGTCTTACGTCGTGCTGAACGTCGCTGGCGGCGCTGTGGTCTGATAGTCCATCGTCAAATATATTTTTTGCAAATCTTACGGGAATTATATTAACATTTTAATGACGAATTTCAGACAGGGCTATTCATAAAACGAACACCACGTCGTATGGATTTGTGGATATTCACCCTACCAACCTCGTAATCCACAAGAAAAGCACCTTCATAGGGAAGTTCGCGTCATCTTCTGGAGACCGACTCTGAAATTAAATAACACACATCACTGAATGTGGACAGATTGGCTACAAGAAGTGTGTTGGTGGTTCCAGTGATTATGTTTTGCTGTCAATATATCGAGAATTTCATTTCGTCACCCAGTTGTTTCATTATAAACGTCATTTTAAAGATAGTAAATTCCGTTCGCTGTAGACGAGTATTGTAATTACAGTTAGTAGCGAAATGGGCGGGACAAAATGGTAACACATAAGACTTTATAACTCTAATTAGAATCGCTTCTGTAACATTTACCAAAGTGTATACATAATATAGGTGTGAGTATACATACATACATGTATGTATGTTTGTACATATATGTGTGTAAGAATGTATGTATGTATGTATGTATGTATGTATGTATGTATGTATGTGTGTATGTGTGTGTATGTGTGTGTGTGTATGCATGTATGTACGTGTGCATGTATGCATGTATGCATGTATGCATGTATGTGTGTATGTGTATGTATGTATGTGTGCATATGTGCATATGTGTATGTATGTATGTATGTATATTATATGTATATGTATATATATATATATATATATATATATATATATATATATATATATATGGGTGTGTGTGTATGTGTGTGTGTACTCAGATACTTACAAACACTCGCTATTTCAGTTAGATAAGTGTACTTACAGCGTTAAAATCGTCGTCTGTTTTCTCAGCTAACAACATATCATGTTCATCAGGCGGTTTCTTGGAGCCATGTTTTTCGTTGTGGTCGACAAAGAAAGCCAGAACAAATTGAAGGACGAACAAGGCGTAGCTGATAAATAATACCACTGAACGCAATATGCTGGAGGCACCTTTCTGAAACAGAAGAGCGAAAGGTGTAGTGACAAATGTTGCAGTGCCGAAACACAACTGATGGCGATATTTGCAAATTAAGCTAGTTGATTAGGCAATCATAATAATAGTACAGTAACTTATGTTGCGCATAATTCCTTCGAAACTCACAGTTAATAATTCCTTTCCCGTCTAAGCGTTTATCTCTTGTATGCGCTATTTAATTTTACTATCACATACGCTATAGTTATCACAGTCGCCGTCGCCGTCGCCGTCGCCGTCGCCGTCGCCGTCGCCGTCGCCGTCGCCGTCGCGTCGACGTCGACGTCGACGTCGACGTCAACGTCATCGTCATCGTCATCGTCATCATCATCATCATCATCAGCAGCAGTATTGTCCTGGCATCATTGACATTAAGAGGAACATCCTATTTGTTACTGTTATTGTTATGAATTCAGTGAAACCAGGACCTGTCGTCGACTCTCTAACACTATCATAATATGTCGAGGAATTACACGTACTACTTCAGTCCACTGTCTGATACTGGTGCGTAGACGAATGACCTCCAGCAGTACCAGAATGAACCAGAAGATCCACAACATGCTGGACGACTTCACATGTTTCCGATGCTCTAGCACTGTCAGAGCGACAACTGTCACCTAGTGCAGGAACAGGTCGTTACTAAATACAACAACGAAAGAAAATACTGCAAAAATAAACATTGCATGAAAAACTAATGTAAAGTCACTATCCACAAAAGTGTATAATCCATTAAGTCTAGATAATGTAATTTTGAAGATAGTCGCTTGTTTAATAGGCATTTATAAGTTTCGCATTTCATGACAGCATGCCAAAAACGAGCGTGCTGTGTGTGTGTGTGTGTGTGTGTGTGTTTGCGTTTGCGTTTGCGTTTGCGTTTGCGTTTGCGTTTGCGCTTGCGGTTGCGTTCGCGTTCGCGGTTGCGCGCGTTCGCGTTCGCGTTCGCGTTCGCGTTCGCGTTCGCGTTCGCGTTCGCGTTCGCGTTCGCGTTCGCGTTCGCGTTCGAGTTCGCGTTCGCGTCTGTGTGATGTTTGGAAGCATACACATATTATGCTTTCTTACTACCCCTCATCAGAGAACACTCTACAAATGTTGATTGTTGTGACTATTACATACAAACAATATCAAGTACGCTACAGCAACCTTTTACGCATACGGAGGCCTCCGAACCCTCGCCTCAGCGTACAGTTTCTATCCGTCGGACAATATTGACCGTCATGAATCTCCCCTTATTTTATAAGTGACTTGCTCCGGTCTTACTCATTACCATTGTTGCGGTCTGGAGTACAGGTCGAAGCAGCGACGCGGGAGTTTCGAGGTGGAGAACCATTTCACGATACATAGCTACAGCGAAGTCGAATAACAGCAATGCGCCCAATATCACCGCAATCACCTAGAACATTAAAGTGTTGATATCGAGAAAGGTGTGACAATAATGTATAAAGTTTAGTTGGGCAATGCGTCGGGTATTTTTCTTAATCTGTTTCACAACATTGCACTGTCGTCTATTTCTTCAATGCTAAATGCTAATATGTCATGTGATAAATACTAAATAAACAGTCTTCTTAGATATAAGTCACACATGATATCATATAAATGATGTCCAGGTATGGTCCATGTCGGACTGGTAGTATCTGGATAAAAGAGAGGGAAGGAAAGAAAAGCTATACGGAAACCCGAGGAGGGTAGTTGGAAAAGATAATCCGCAGTGTGGGTAGAGAGAGAGAGAGAGAGAGAGAGAGAGAGAGAGAGAGAGAGAGAGAGAGAGAGAGAGAGAGAGAGAGAGAGAGAGAGAGAGAGAGAGAGAGAGAGAGAGAGAGAGAGAGAGAGAGAGAGAGAGAGAGAGAGAGAGAGAGGGACGAGGGTAGTAAAAGGAACAGTGATCAAAGCCAAGAAAGAGATGCTTGTTTCGAACAAGAAAGATGTGCTGTAGTTCGAGATTGCAGACAACTCTAAATCTACAACGTTTATTTGAGGGGGACGTGAAGCTGGGGTAGATTGCTGACGAAGAGATAGTGAGAAAATAAAGAATATGACGAAAGGTATATATATATATATATATATATATATATATATATATATATATATATATATATATATATATATATATATATATATATATATGCATAAATGTGATTATCAAAGCAATATGGAGATGACTAGTGATGTACGGAAAAGAAACGGAAAGGGAGACCTAATGACGTTGGAAATACATATATATATATATATATATATATATATATATATATATATATATATATATATATATATATATTGCTGAGCTGGTGCTAATACAGTAATAGGATGAAAAACATTGCATAAAGGTGTGTAATTCAAGTAATTGCTTACTATTCTGCTTACCAATTTCTTTCGATAGAGGGCGCTGGCTGTTTCCATACGCCATCTCTTGGGTTTCTTTTGCAAATATTTCATATATATCGGCGAAGCAAGCAACAACCATCCGTATGATGACCACGTGATCACAGTGTCTTGGAAACAACTGGTCAAATCCGGGTCAGTCGTGTCCACAGAGAGTTGGGGACTCTGAAGAAAACATATATTATGTACTATAATTATACACAAGTTATCATGACTAAAGCGAATATCAACGTGTTGATGTATCGTTGTGTGTGTGTGTGTGTGTGTGTGTGTGTGTGTGTGTGTGTGCGTGCGTGCGTGCGTGCGTGCGTGCGTGCGTGCGTGCGTGCGTGCGTGCGTATGTGTGTGCGATTGTGTGTATGTGTGGATATGCGTAGGTGGCAAGCTTACTCACGTTTTGTTTAATCTGAGAAAAAAGAGTACATCAATGAAGGGAATGTTCTGTGTCGGACAGGGCAGACACCCTGCAACCATCTCAGTAAAACCGTTTTATGTGAAATATTAATGTAATGTAAAAGTGTGTCATTGATCTATTAGCGTCGAAAAATGGCGTATTTTCAAGGCACTTAGCTTCTCCGAAAATGACCAACTGCATCCATTTATTGCTCCTCACAAAACTCACCAGTGACCTTAGACTCGCAAATATTCAATTTTCAAACGTCAATGTTCCACTCACTTATCCCTTAGCATACGTTACTTACTTATCCTCTTAATCCCCAGAGGGACACCAGGCTACAACAACAGTGTTCCTCCACACGGTCCCTTATCTTGTAGCTCTGCCATTAATGTCTTTCGCCGTGTTGTTTTGGTCGTCCTTGCTTCTTTCTTTCGGGTGGCGTCTATCTTAGGGCAACTTGGGGACACGTTATTTGGGCATTCTCAGGACGTGTCCTAGCCATCTCAGTCTTCGGCGTTTAATTTCCAGGACAGCCACGTATCACAAGGCGCGCTTTAAGATATTGTTTTGATCTTGTGTCATGGGTAAAATGAAACCACCGCATCGGAAAAATATAAATTGCTTAAGTAAAAAACAGAAAGTTGTCTGGCTGAGAGCCCGGCTAGAACAAATAACAAACTTGACCTATGATGACGCAAGTTCAATGTGTTTGCATATGACAACGGCAGGTGTGACAAGCATGCACATCTAAGTACATATACTCACATCTAAGTACATCTACTCACACACTTGACACCAATTGGAGAGACGGATTGAAGAGGAAAGTTTCGCAAAGCAATGCTATT
>JAODUO010001234.1:5000-20000 GCA_025642075.2 Ridgeia piscesae | reverse complement strand
TGCCGTATGTGTCTTTTACGGGATTTGCGTTTTACATTGCTATACGTTGTGTTTTCGATAAGCACTTATATTTGACAAATTGTCTAAATGCACATAATCATAACACATGTATACGTTTGGCACAAACAGGTTGTACTTCGCGAAAACTGGCACTCTTCATTATTAGTCAAGATCGCCAAACACAAGTACTTGCCGCTATTGCCATGGCAACCACCATAATAATCGATTAAAATTCATGATTTCCGTGATCATTGTCACCGGCAAAGTGTTCCACTGCTTCTGCTTGTAATAAACCTTCGGACAATATAACTGAAATACGCTATTTCGGAACAGTTCGATTATTACGACAAAAAAACAAAACAAAGTCCTATATGTTAACATGGAGTATATGGACCTCCTGCCCCCAACTGCCCCCAGCCGCGTTTTCGCGCGCGAGACTTGCACGCCCTATACAATCTGTTCACTTTCGGACAGCTACTGGTCGTCATTACTTTTCAATTGGGCATACAAATTATCCTTGTTTCCAGTCCGTTTCGGACAAATACTCAACGATACCACATATTACTGGTCGGTCACAAAGTGTTACCTGCAAGCGTATTCAAAGTCAAAATGATTGCAGAATGCAGATAATTGGAAATAGTATATACGTAATAGTCGCCACTTTGCAGATGAATAGTTGTTAGGTAGAAACCTATACAACTTAACACGGAGGTTTCTGCTGTGGTGGTTATTCATGCATGCGAAAGAATACATATATCAACCGAGTCGTTATGGAACGGATAAGGATTGGAAATTGCAAAATAGGTAACAACGATATGACGGCAGGCGGGACTTGCATGTCATAAAGCACCGTACCTTAATATGTACCCTAACCTTTCGCAATACGGTTTACAATATTAAGTATGCGTGATCAGTTGTACTTTTCTCAAAAATCGTTTGAGCGCATTTAAGGCAGTTTGGTTAAATGCTAGCCGTAGCCGTTAAAATTGCGAAGTAAATCGCGCGAATTATTACCGTATGACAGCTGGTTTTGTGGCCAATTAGGAAACACCAGATGTAGATTTACATAACTTGGTATAATTGTAGATTGTAAATGACATAACAACGTTAATGCTAAGTAATGCGTCCGATGCAATTATAATTCCACACGTTGTAATACGTTGGTGGTATCGTTGAATCGTCTTTTCAAGCAGGGAAATATGTCAGCGTGTTCCCGTAACAACGCACCATCCACATATCCGGTTAGCATTAGAACATACTTTGCTCGTGGTCACACCCTGTGCGATGTATTAGGGGTACTGGCACGCGCAGTGCTTGAAGTTGCACTTCACTGTGTCGCCGTAGCACGTGAAACCATCCGGGCAATACTCTTCATGGAGACATCTGAGAGAACAAAGTACAGCTTTGAGTGCATGGGGTGAACATAAGCGTACGTGGGCAGAGGAATGTTTCAGGGTCGCTGCATTGTGGGCATTTCCATCTGGGAGATCAAGTTCCAATTAAACGCAAACTTAAACGTAACCGGAGTCTTCCGCTAAGGTCTTAATCGACTGGTGGACATTTTGGTGATCTTGAAAGGTTGGTTAAGTTGGGTGTCTTCAGTTGAGCAGGTGGATGTCCACATTGGTGTATTCGGAGGTAATCTCAGAGATGTGTGCTTAGTCTGTGCTCAGATTAGTGTTAAGCGTATAACGCCTATATTTATTTGCATTAATATTGTGTCATTGTTCTCCTTCAGTCGTTATGATTGAACTGTCAATGTTCAATGACATGTGTAAATGATAACATTAGTTGTAGACATGGTATTACTATATATCAACAACTTACACTATTGAATATATGTATACGTAGAACCTAAGTCCAATCGCAAAATAGAAAGTGGAACCGTTACAAGAGACAGATACATGACTTGCAATGTGGCCAGGATAAATTTTACCTGTTTTTAACTAAACGCATCTTATCTCGTTCGGTCTATGACATCACGTGCAAAGCCTCACTAGCTCTGTTCTTGTTATGGATAACTATTGATTTTTGCACGGCATGGTGGGGGAAGGAAAATCTGATGCCAAATGTTTGTCCAAAAAAACACTTTGGACGAAACTTACAGTATGGCTCTTTCATCTGTCGGTTCAACTGACCCTGGCTCTGGTTCTGACCTTCTGAAGCAACTGTCAGTTTTCTGAGGAAAAACAACAACAATGTTTGTGTCGTTGCATTGAATCAACCTAATACCGAATGTTTGGAGAGGTTTTTTTGCAACATTGCCGACATGTTTGTAGTGACGTGTTGGGACCATATATCAGTGAAGTGACTGAGACCAATAGCAGTCGTCTAAGAATGTCCTTCTTTGTGCTGAACATTAATATGTATTGCACAAATAGCCAATGTCCATTCATTGGCTATTGAAAATCTGCCGTGTTTGTATAAAAGGCTAAGTTATGACATAATACAGCATTGCTGCATTACCTGAACGAGCAACCAGCATACCAACATCATCGCCAAAACAGTGTGTCGTGTTGTCATTTTGACAAGTATTCTCACGGTAATTTTACCTGCAACGATAACACACCCAGTTGTCCTTATATATGGGGACTGAAATGCTTGAAAAGACGTTGCGCAAACATAAGAACACACCATTTACAGGATATGTGATCATGTTTTGATGAGCACAGAGCACGGGTATATCCTAAATAGGTTTTCAAAGTTTGATATCTTTAGCGTCGGATTGCTCTCGAGCTGCATATCGTTTTACTGACTGGATTGCTACTTAGTCAATGTGTTTTTCCTCGATTTTTCCTAATAAGTACATTAATAGATATTTGTGCGCGGATACAAGAATAAGGTGCCCTATTTTATATAGTAGTCGTAATACACACACACACACACACACACACACACACACACACACACACACACACACACACACACACACACACACACACACACACATACATATATATATATATATATATATATATATATATATATATATATATATATATATATATATATATATATATATATATATATATATATATATAAGCGTATCAAAAACACATTGTGTGCGTATTGGAAATAAAAAGTTAAATAAAATTTATCCGAATTATAACAAATGAAAACATTTCAAACGCGACCCTTCTCGGTTTATATTCATGAAACGGTCATTATTTCGAACCAAACTTAAACAAAATAGAGTCAGGTCAACGGTAGCGCAGCTCGATAGTAATGCCGGCGACCAGCGCAAAATATGTCAAAGCTGAAAAAAAATATTAAATGTATATCGTGGCTCCGTGCTACATTTCACTAGGCACAAACCTGGTAGAAGGGAACAACGGCTAGCAACAGTTCTAAACTAAGACCCTACGTGGATACGTGTATTGGTAATCTCAAACACATCAATATCAATAGACTCTATAACTAGCAGTCATTAGTTGCGATAATCTACGACAGTTATATATATATATAGCCTACCAATAATACTAATAAGGAATTATTACTGTTTCTTTGCCTATTTATTAATTTTGTGTTCCTGATTATTTATCCGAATGTTTTTATATACCTTTAATGCATCTCCTAATAGTTATATATGTAATAGAGTAAGAGTAAGAGGAACTTTATTTCACAAAGCAGTATGTGCAATAACCAAAATAGAGCATATATATTATAATCATCAGAGTATTGTATTGCATGGATGTTACTTAGCTAAATGCCGTCTTCAACCCAAAACATCTAATCAAAATATCTATATGTATATATATATATATATATATATATATATATATATATATATATATATATATATATATATATATATATATATATATATATATATATATATATATATATATATATATAGTAACTTCGACAATACAACAAAACAATTGTCAACATTATTATTTACCAATGGGAGACTTTATAAGTCAGTTTCAGGCTATGTTCGCCAGGTGGCGCCAGACGTCACCGGGCCTAGAAGGTTCGCGGTAAACGAGAACTCCATCGGCACGACGTAAATAAGATTAGCCTTTTCATTTGTTTTTAATACAAATTATCATCATTATATCGCAATATGAAGAAACGTATTTAGCATGTCTGAAATGTGAACTGAGGAAACGTGATGGGAGAGTTATCGGAAGAAAATGGGAATTGTGTCAGCAAGCTACAACTGCTGAGTTGATGGTGTCTATCTAATACGTCTGATACTAGAACATGATTTCAAGATTGCTTGTAAATTCTAGTTTTTCTACACGTTTCACCATTTATGTTTATTTTTAAGTAGGTCAAGTAGCATATAATATTTACCATTTATTAAATAATAGTTTACTAGTTCACATATGTTTTACGTTTTATTAATAAATTACAGTTGACACATATATTGGATTGCTGTAGTCATTTATTATTAATTAGCTACTATGTATAATATTATATATTTATTTATTATGTAAGTGCCTACAGGGCCTATAGGTATTTTATATACAACCTAAACATTTATACAAACGTATTATATACGCAGACGTATTATATACGCAGACCGTCCAAAACCGCCCAGTAAACTCACAGTTCGTGGGCCTTTCGTTTACCGCGATCACATCCTTCTTTTATATTAACCAGCCAGTAACTGCTGATCTAAGCTCTATGTAGGTCATGGAAACATGTGCTGCCGCCATCTTTTGAGAAAAAAAATTCGTTTGCGAATTAAGTGAGTTTATTTGGAAGGGTATTGAAGTGCGTTCGTCTAGTTAACCTCCGACATCGTGCGGCATTTAGCGGATATTACTGAGATCATTTCTCGACGATTTCGAGTCGGATAGCGATTTTTGCAACGTGAATAATGTCGACAGCGATCACGGAGACCCTGTTATCGTCCATCTACGTTGTTTGTGCGACTTTTCGTTGTTGAGATACGAAGAAGATGACCCGTCGGCGGCATGTTCATTTCGCCGATATGCAGCCATTTTGCTGATCGGATCACCGTCTGTACTTCGTTTGGTTTATTTATTTTAGGGTATTTTATTAATATGCACTATGGTCACATTGTTTCTGATAAGGGAGCATCTATTTGTGAAAGGAGTCTGCTATCCTTCGTTATTCGAGTGTTGATTTTACATACGAAAAGATTCCATTCGGCAATATGATCGGTAAACGATAGTCATTTTGTAAATTATAGCATGATTTTTGTCTTCCGTCGCATTGGCGTTGTTTACAAAAGCAATTATAATTTGAAAAATAACCGTCAAAGTTGGATAAATGTTTTATTAGGATAAAACTAACATACATGACTACATTAGTTCCACAGGATCACTGTTGTGTGTTCTAAAAAAAATTATATGTAGCATGATGAAGTTGCTTATTTATTATATTATTATTATTAAAGTTTGCTTCAAGATCTGAAATGTAATTGATTGCAACACATAAATTTTAATAACACATTTTATTCACACAATCATTCCATGTACAGTGCAATTAATTTCATATATTTTCATGCATCGGTTGTCGAATTATTATAATTTTAATGCAAGCAACATGCAGCATAATTCACAGATGGCTGCCATCTTAAAATTGTCTGCCCACCGCATGGTGTAAAATAAGAAGGCTGTCTACCCAGTAAAGAGTTAAGTCAGATACGCCAAGCTAGAATCTAAGATTTATGTAATTAATTACCACGAATTTTGACCTGCTTTGAATATTCTGGACGCGATGCGCCCCCTCCCTCCGCAGTCCGCAGGCACAAATACGACTTGACAGGTTACATGAAATAATAGCCGTACTATTGAGAATCTCACAAGATTGCATCCGACACAAATAATGTTTTCAGTTTATAATCCGTCGTCTTGAAACGAGCGTTACACCACTCTGTTATCAGTGTTGCCTGTTGGTTTCTGTCATTTTCCGTCTGCCTCAGGTAAACAAATTACTAATACTAAGCATTATATTTCGCTTTATATTTTGTGAAATACTGTTAAATCCGTGAACAGAACAGGCATTTATAATCCGTTATAAGTGGCAGCAAATGTCTTATTGTTTGTACACGCAGGCACGACTGACTTGTTCTGAATAAAAAACCGGAAATTAGCAACCCGGTCCGGTATGACCTGCCATCTGGCGGATAACTGCATGAACTACAAGAATCCCATTAACACCGGTTTCTACGCATTCGAGCGTTTTATAATGTATTTAGTATATTATTAATACGTCTATTATTGCTATTATTGTATTTATTATTATTACAAATTGATGTTGTTATTGTTCATGCGTGACATAGTATGTGAAATATAGTTTTATAATATATAGATATTATTACTATAACTATAATACTTATACAATAAAGTACGGCATTAACTCCCGTAAAACACGGATCAAAGATGACAGATATGCTTCAGTGAGTTTGTTCATGTTACGAGATAATACAAATAATTAGTATTTCTTGCAACACAACTGTAAGATATCTATTTCATATGCACAAGTAAATGTGGGATGATAGTCACACGAATTCTATGTACAGTACACATCAATCACTATCATACAGGCGAACACTTGTGAAAATAATGCCATAGGGCACGAAGCTATGTACCTGTGTATTTAGTCACATCTTGCAATAACTGTTTTTGAGAATCGGTCAGTTTAGAGTGGTTAACTGGACAGCGTGAAACACGTGCTGCCAATTCCTGAAATTAGTGCGGAACAGTTGACTACGTCATGACTATGCACGTCACGACAATTGGTGAAGAAGAAGAACACTGTTTTATTTGACCCGTATCTGTCAATATCCATACAATAAAGTACAAGGAAATAATATGAATAAATATGCACGCACATAAAAAGTGCACGTTACTGGGTTTGGAAACTCCTCTAAAATTGTTCCTTGAGGGCACTCGCGATCAAGGAATCAAGTATTAATATTAAACAAATCGCCGGTCAAAATATGACACTCTTCTAGTGAAGAAAAACAAACTCATGATATAAATGTTAATTTGCTACATTTTATCTGCAAATATTCATGTCAGATATGGCAGGTGAACTCTACAAATAATGATGGTACCGCCGATTCCAAGAGAATATGTATCAGGATATGACTTCGTCTTTAGCCACTTCATAGCTGTCCCTCTTATTGTTTTAATTCAGTGTGGTTGCTTCTTAATGGGGTACACTATACGGGAACTATGATTACCCTAGCATTCAGTTGTTTCTTTGAATCAGGGCGCATTGTGTCTATGTGTTTCATAAAGTGTCCGTGTGTATGAGAAATCGAGCATAATTCAGCTGATCTGCACGGAAAAACAGGTTTAGCATTCCGCTTATGACAGACTTGTACCGGTCGAGTTAGATCTTTTGATTGACAATAATATAATGACAAAGAGCCAGATGCAATCCATGCATTTGATTCTGAAGTGTCTAATTTCTCAAAGTTCCCCATTCCCCCTGCTTCTCTGAACTCGTGGTATTTAGCTATTTGATCGCCGAGAGTATCCACTAAATGACCACATCAGTCTTCACTATATATAGCATAATTTCACGATGGATAATTTGGCAGATATAGTTGGGGCCATATTACCTCCAAGGACTTTATGCGCAATAATAGGAAGAAAAAAGGTCCAATATTCCACACATAGAGGTGCAGAGCTTCACAATGAGCTATTACACACCATATGGTCAAGCAGTTTCATTTTCGCGCCATCACAATCCATGAGCGGGATGGAAACACAGTGACCTTGAATTGTATCGGTGACATTAACTTTCGGTTTAAATCGGGTGCATAATCAAACTTACCAACATTAAAAAATGAAATCAAGATCACTATTGTTGTTTACGTAATATAGGTAGTAATGCATTAGAAAACCGACATTAGATAACTAGCATTTCAGTGGCGTATGGTGCGCGTGATGGCTTTCAACCGCAGCCGACGTAATTATATCAGGAAACAAGGTCCAATATTCGCCCACTAGAGCTGCAGCGCTTCAAAATGAGATTCTACATACCGGATGGTCAAGCATGGTTTTATTTTCGCGCACGCGAAGCAAATGGGCGGGAATAACAACATTAACAATATTAGAAAACATTAAATCAACGTCTAGATCATGATTGTTTTTAATAACATAAAATATAGATTGTGGCTTTATCGCGCTTACATTTTTCAGGTCGTTATAAACTTTCCGATTGAAGATTCAGCGCATGCGCGAGAAATGTAAAATCATCTCCTATGATCATTACTGTGAAGAGTTGCTTAAAGGGCAAAAAAGGCAACTTTCGGGGGTCCCCTAATGGGTTCTAAAGAAAATTTTAATATCTAATTTTTTTGACCTTTACCTGAAAAATATTTTTGAACACCCAGCCATAGAAATAATATGAGCTACGCCATTGTCGACGAAGAATGACGTCACTACGCTTAGGCCCCGAAGTTTTTTTAAAAACCTTGGGAGGCGCCCAAAAAAAATTAAAATGGGGTTTTTGTTATGGATTATCAAATCGGACTTTAACGGATAAATATCGGGTATAGATTCCAGCCGCAAAGAAAAGGGCACGTATTGGAAGAAAACTGAGGCGAGGACCAGAAAAAAAAGGGTTCAGGGAAGCTGAAGAAAAAAAAAACTAGAGAGAGGTTTAAAGGGTGGGGGAGAACCAATTTGGATGGGTGACAAGTTTGTCTGCTGACATGAAATGGCTGAAACTCGGCAACGCGCGGAGCATATTGATGAAGGAAAATATTAATTTCTTTTATTGTTATTTTAAAATTTTTATCCTGAGGCCCGGGGTGCGTAATGATCGTATTATTATAAAAGGAAAATGTCGTTGTTCCGGGGTCACCTCATGCCTCAGGCTGGGCCCGCATTCAACTATTAGACTAAGTATGTGTCACTTATTACGTGTTATGGTAATAACACATTTGTTAAGACTTAGTACAAATGAATAGTCAATACCTTGCTTTTTTGGCATCCCCCAGGTGTGGACACCCATCACATTTGTAATAACAGCAGCTATATTGATTCATATTTCATGATCTAAATGCACCGCCTACACAGCAATGGCAGGCAGTTACGATGATTATTTTATTTGAACATAAACTGCAGGGTTATCTTCTCATCATTTTGCATGTGTCTTATGGAGTCATGTATAAACATAGATAATGAGTGTGTTTCAAAGAACCCAGAGATATTAGTGACGAGATGAATACAGGAAATGTATGAGAATTCATGCTTTGTGAAATTATGTTCATTCAGAATAATAACCCAGTTTGAATTTTCACAAAAAACATTTCTTAATGTTGATTTTTTTATTACGGGTGGACTGTGTGTATTAAAAACAGTTTTGAAATTTCGTTCGACAATGGGTTTGGAATGTATTTTGATGCCATATAAGAAGAAACTAAAAACCCATAAAAAAAAGAAGATATTTGGCATACATTTTATATAATTATGTTGCAATAAACTTAATGCATCAAATAAGAAGCAACAATACAACATCAAAAAAAGTAGGTTTAAAAAAAATAGTTATATTATTATAGATAAAACATGGAACCATTATAATTTATGTATGAAAACAAAAGTGCATTTTTCCTACTACTCCCAAAGTATAGAATGGATCATAGAGTAAATTATAGTGCCTAGTCTTTTCACGATAATAATCTATTTGACATTTTCTCTGGTTATCCATTATGAGATGTCAACCCAAATATGTGAATGCAGGGACTGGAGTTGTCATTAGATGTTTTAGACAAGATGTTTATGTTTGACAACTTTCAGAATGGTTCAATCAAATTAATAAAAAATTCTTGAGCTTACTAGCAATACCCTAATTCATTTTATTCCAAATTATAGAAATTATAGAAACAGCGATTTAAAAGTGCATATTGTCAACATTAGATGCAATATGCTATAATACTGCCACACATTTATTTTTGTTTTTCTTAAAAAGCACCACATGTTTGAAATTGGGTGTGTCCTTAATTATATATTCTAAATTAAGGATCATTGATTAATTGTCATCTTATTTACAATGTCATATGTATGTTTATCTGAACACGTTTATTTCAGGTTGCTCAGGTGGGCTGTCTATGGGTTTTTTTCCACGCAATTTGGGGCCCGGAGTGTTATCGATACTGCCAGCATGCACCAGCCACCTAATCAGGAAAAAAGTTCCCTGTCCTCGCTTGGAGAGCAGCAGAGGGATATCACTTTGCTCTCAAGACTTGACTAATGTACAAAACGATTAAGGCATGTAGCCCGCAGATCTTCCTTACTCGGTTTTGGACATTTGCCCCGATCAAAAACCCCTGTTGGTACAGTGATTAGTGGCATGTAACTTTTCCCATCACCACATGGATTATGTGGCTCATCGCATGGGTAGACGGTTATGTCGGACTTGTGTTCTTTTGGGCAACCTCCAGTTTAATAATTGTTTCTCGAAGGTGACATCTGTGTTAACAGGGATGCCTGGGACAGAACGTGGCCGATAGTTCCCGCAAGACAGATAACATCAATCGTGAAATTTACAATAATATAGTGCTTGCATTAACTGATTAGTATTTAGACAACTTTGAAACTTTTTTTACATGATTATAAACATGTATATTTTTTTTTAATTTCATTTGATAATCATGTAAGAAGTCATTGTTTTAGTAACCAAACATTAGCCAAATTAGTAACCATAAGTTAAATAACAACACAATGACCAGGAATTCCACTATCCATTCCACTCCCAATTATCACTTGTTGTTCTAATCTTAATGTTTCACTTTGTATATTATATACATGACTGTTTTTTATGTATTTTTATATTATATTTTAATACATTCAGTGATAATGACGTGTTATTTTTTATTTTATAAAAACAGAGAAGTTATTAATTACACAAGTAGCTGTATTCATAAGTGTACACAGTAACTGATTCATAATGTACAGCTGTGTTTTGTCCCCCCCATGACACTTACTAGTTCATTCAAATGCCATACCTGTATTATCTTAGAAATATGAACAATACTGCAATTACTATGTGCTACTTTATACAGCTTGGTGCAATGTGAAGAGAACTGTACAAGCAAGAATTCAAATGCAACTTATCCAAAAGTCCCCTTTCGCAAAAGTCCCCCTTTTAGTTACGACTGCTGTCATACCTTTATAGAAGTGCTGTCTCTTGGGGCAGGTAACTCTGATCACCTCCACCCGTCCCGTATGACAGAATTTAGTGAGCTAGGGAATGGTCCCAGAAAGTGCCCTGCTGTGATGACTGCTTCAGGCAGGGCATTGAATTTTCTTTTCTGAACTTTTTTTCTTCCTCAACAATTGAGCGTATGCACATGCGTGTGGATGCCACAATGTGATACAGGAGTGACAATCACTGTTTTCTGTAACCAACAACAAAGGAACGTGAAATAATTCATCACCTAATTGGCATTTCCTCTGGTTATTCATATGAGAATACCAGAAAGTGAGAAACACAGCCATATTGTGAGAATGCAGCAGACAATATCAATCAAGTGTATGAATTTTCACTCTATAATTATCTAGAATAAAACTATCTTTTTTCAATTATCACTTACAGGTGACAATAGATCTTTAACCAGTGGATACTGACGTCACATCTAAAAAGCTAGTAAAACATCAAAATAAACACAATTTGTTGCAGATAAAATTAGTAGTTTAAATGAAGATATAGTTTAAAACATGCATGCAGCAACTGTCCATGGATTTCAAACAATCATTGCATTCCATCAGCCATTAAACAATCATAAATACTGCTACTCGAAGGTGAAACTAATTTTGAAAGTGGGGTGTCAAAGTGGGGCAGAAATTGATAAAATTATGATAAATATAGTCAGATGAGTATTCATAATTGGGAAAATAACAGAAAAATGCAATAACAAATATTTGTAAAAATTAATGTTTAAATAAATACGACATTTTTAGTTTTCAGCATCATAACATTTTCATTTTTCTTAAAACATGTCTGAACACACTGATCATAAGTTTAAGCTGTATTAATCAATGTCACCTTACTCTGACATAGCCCTTACATCGATGGAAATAAATGTCTATGTCACTATGAGCGGTTATGAAATTTTGAAGAAGTGCCAACGACAATCCAAGGCCACGTCCCTCCGCCGATGACATATTATCACCATGAGACGTGTCATGCTCAAGTTCAGTTATTCAAGTTTCTTCTAAAGGCTAAATTATTTACTCTGCATTGTACTAAATTTTCCGATGATATAAATTGTGCTATTGTCCTAGCTTGGTTCAAGATATCTTAGTCTTTACACATGTGGAGTGAAACCTAAAACAGATTAGTGTCATCGAGGGGCCCTCGGCATCGGCATCGTCAACACATGATGATCGAGCCATCATCAATCGATAGCCGGTCTACGGAGGTCAACACTACTTTTAACAGCACAAAAACGTTACGTGTGCTTGACGTCTGCAAAAAAAACAATTAAATACAAACGTTATACCACAGAAAAAATATACATCATACTAACCTTCTTGCGATCTGATCATTGATGTCTCGGCCAGCTTGATATATGCGTTGCTTCGACAGTTTAGCTTTTAGGTTTCCCTTAAATATTGTCAGCGCTGCCCCGGGTTTAAAAAGACGACGCCGACGGTCGGCGACGTTTTGTTGGATCTTGTTCCATCAACTGGTGATATATGTCTACTTCATAATTACTTGTTGACCACAGATTAGGTTAAGCAGCTGTTCATGTCACGCCAACTAAACGAAGACTCGATGTTGTTTTCCCGTAGGCAACGTAGTGACATCGCAGGAAGCTGACCAGCCTCAGCAGAGAACTAGAATGCCGCGCACACACACACACACACATATATATATATATATATATATATATATATATATATATATATCTGGCACAACATTGAGCTGTATTTTTTCATACCTGATTGGTAGACATCAAACCATTAAGAAGGAGACTGTTTCTCAGATATGCTGCCCACCTTATGTGGTGTTCCCCAGGTTTTAGTTTTGGCGCCATAGCTTTTCATTCTATACAACGCCACTAAGCTCTGTTATCTGTTATCTAAAGTCACAAATTGCAGTTGACATACAAATCTACAATTATTTGGCCACACCAGATACTTGTCGTTCTCTAACCCAGTTAAAGGATTGTCTCCAAAACAATTTTCCCTTTGGATGAAAATAGTAAATTAAAGCTAAATGCAGATATGTATGAATTTCTCATCATTGGTACCCCGACGCAGCGTAGACAACGTCATGGTGTTTTCCCGACATATATTTTGAGACACAGTATCATACCAGCTGCCTCAGTGTTATATATCGGAGTAACGTTTGATGAAAACCGCCCCAGTTGGTGACGTAGTTTGGTGTTTTACCAACGGGCACCCACGGTAGTGCTGCCACTCTACGATCGTGGTATGAATTCCTAATTTGTATCGATTACCATTGTGTATATAAACATTCATCTATAAGTAGACATATTGTATGTGGTTCAATTGACCGATGTCATATATTGATATGTCCTACTTCAAGACAGCCGGACATCAATTCAAGTCGATAAAACGCATCCCAACCAGGTACTTTTGCCGGTTCCGAAGGGACGTGACAGCACAATCGTTCTATTAAAACAGTATTACTTGGTTGGCTTTTCACTACAGATGCGCAACACGACTCAGTGGTCCAAACCAGCCTCTTTGCTGTTTAAACGCTATTCGTAATCAGCGAATTTCCCGATGTTTCTGCAATTGAGTCTGCAGATTACACGAAGCAATTTGAGAACGATACCGTCAGACGAAAAACAGAACGCATTCAGCCTCGGATGTCACGAAGCATTGCTGACGTATTATTTATGTCAAGATGTGTCGGCCATGACATGCACGGTAAACACGTTTGAAGTAATAAATTATGAATATCGTATAATACACGACTTCAAAAAATTTAGGCAAAATTGTGTGGAGTATCATGGAGATATGTTCATACAACTAAAAGTAGTTTTGACGATGTCGTGTAGTTGGCATAACCTGTATGCCAAGTTAGTTATATGAACTAAGAATGCATTTCAACAAAAATTGAACGTCTATAATATGTACAATGTATTTGTAATTTTAGTATGAATTAGAAATGGCTTTGATTACAATTGTAACAAAACAAGCCCCCACAAATAAAGAAAAAAACACAGATAAAGTCAGTAAAAAGAATAGTCTGGAAAACTCTACTAAATTTGGATATAAATGTGTTTGTTTAAATGCAAGGAGCATAGTAAACAAAATAAGTGAACTAAACGTTATGGCAGAAAGGTCACATCGTGGGCCACCACCAATATATCAGATGACAGAACATTTGATGTTTAGGAAAGATAGAACAGGAAGAAGGCTCACATCGTGGGCCACCACCGATATATCAGATGACAGGACATTTGATGTTTAGGAAAGATAGAACAGGAAGAAGGGGAGGTGGCGTTATATTATATATTAAATAATCCATTCAGGCTTATTAAATTAAATTAAAAACGAAGGAGCGTGTGTTTGTTGTAATATAATTACAGGAAACTCAACATTAACTGTTGGGTTAGTTTATCGAAGTCCAAACATAGGCATAACAGAGAATGAGAATATACAAAACGCTACAAAGGAAGTGGGTAAACGGGATTGTATTATTATGGGGGATTGATCGCCAATGACGAAATAAATGTTCTTTGTAATATTATCAACAAATCAATTGACAAACTGTAAGCAAGATATAGCCACATATTTTTATATAGCCACATACTGTGTACATCATGACATTATTCAGACAGTCAAACTAAGTTAACCGATGTAATGTCCGATGTTACACTACCTACGGACGGGGCATTGGTCCTGTGCCGAAAGATCCATGTCGTGTCCCACCGTAACGCTGATGCAGATCACGAACACTATCCTTCAGGAAATAGATGCACACGGAGCAAAGACCACGTCCTGTCCTGCTGCTGGACCCGTAGATGTAGCTGACAACCCGGTTAAGACCCATGTACATCGTGTCGAAAGCGAACAAACCTCGGTC
>JAODUO010001233.1:105000-138529 GCA_025642075.2 Ridgeia piscesae | reverse complement strand
GATCAGTGTTGCTCACCACCGTTTCCTGAAGCTTTACACTGGGCCTAGAACTCATCTGAACTCGAAAAACATGCATGTTTGTAGTAGATACACTCACACGGAACATGACAGTCTTGTTAGTTTATTTTTTATTAATTTGGTTTGTTTGTGTTATAAAACAAGTCACGTCACGTACTGAACGAACACGCCACGTACAGAACGGTGTATCCTGGACTATCACGGTGCAACAAAAACAAGAAAACTGAACTAAAATGTGCCCCTGGTAAATACATTGCAGTGTGTAAAAATGATTTGTTTCTTGATAATTACGTTATTATTGCAAGTATAATATGATGTTATATAAAAGGGGCTGCAACTACGGGTTACAACAACCCAAATAAGTCAGTGTTGATGATTACCCCAACATATACACGTCATCGTTTCATTGTCATTTCATTGTCATTTCGTTGTCATTTAAATGTCAATTCATTGTCGTTTCATTGTCATTTCGTTGTCATTTCATTGTCATTTAAATGTTATTTCATTGTCGTTTCATTGTCATTTCATTCTCATTTCATTGTCATTTCATTGTCATTTCTTTGTCATTTCATTGTCCATCTAAAATCAGTTAGGTAATGTTGTAGACGTCGTAAAAAACGCAATAACAATTCTTTCATTAAAACCATTTTTAAACACGTCACATGCAGGACGAAAAACATGTTATCTTAATAATTATAACACACAATTAAAAACGATTGATTATTAGTATTGCTCATATTATAATAAAATAACATATCATTGGATATTTAAAAAGAAAAATACACAAAATAGTTATGCTACTGCTATTACATGTAACTGCAAGATTAGGGGAAAAGAACCAAAACAATTGTTAAAATACAAATAACACTAAATGTTGTTCTCAAGCATTGATTGGGATTAATTGATGCAAAAAGTAAACAAAGTCACGCATTTATCATTATTAGCACAGTTGGCCCGCTAACCAGCAGCTACGAAATGCAATAAATAGTTCGTGTTATAAACCTTTATTTAGTTGACATTTCAAAACAATGCATAGGCCACTATATTATAGTAATGCACTAATTTGAGAAATACACACTATTACAACTATGGAATATTTTCTGTCTAACGAAAACACACAATTTCATCTCGCGTTCCCGCGACGTCATTCACAAACTTCTAAGCAGCGCGGTTTTCCGTAAAGTTGGAAGGAGCTCGCGACGGGGAACGAGTTGCTACGTACCTAATGCCGCGACATGTGACCACTGTTTACAGTTAAACAGCTAAACTCAAACTAACGTTTCTTTCAAATTCAACGCGAATCGATCACGCAGTAAACACGTGAACGTCTTCTTTCAAATAAACAGTTATAACCGATACCGCGCACACGTAGCTTCGTAGGTGCACCTACGAGGCTACATGCACGCCAGGAATATGCTTATTATTTGTTGAGATATTATGATTTTATTCATAGACGACCGCAATATTTATAAAATTCCGGATGTGAAAACAAGAGTCAAAAAGTGAAATATTCGAATTGCGTTTCCACAAAAAAACATAATATGCACTTAGCAATTATTGCTTTACACGATGTAGTTATTTACATACATGCTTAAGTCTTGACCCATTTTTGGTTGAAGTTGCGAATTAATTTTGTTTCTGCAATTCTTTAAGATGTATCGGCACAAATAAAATACTGCTGTTTACACATTTTACCTTATGATGATAATGCATAATGCACATAGAAGTAACACATCACTACTTATTATAATTGGTATTATCATTATAAGAATTATTATTATACTGAAGTTCTTTTTTGGGGATATTGTTGGGTATATGGATATGACTTACTGGAGAATCCTTTCTGCATAAAGAATAACATTCATTACGCAAACACAGACATAAGCACATAAGATTATGCATGCGCGCCGCAACACACGCCACACACACACACACACACACACACACACACACACACACACACACACACACACACACACACACACACACACACACACACACACACACACACACACACACACACACACACACACACACAGTCACACACATACATACACACACACACACACACACACACACACAACACACACACACATACACAAACACAAACAAACACACACATAACTACTGTAAATGCTCGCCCAGCCTAGCATACACACGAGAAAACGGAGCGTCAGTAGGTGTTGTATTCTGAATACCATTTAGTGTTAATATGTTCATAGAGACATGCATTGATGATACGACGACGACACATGATGTCAGATGGGAGCAGACATAAGTCACGTTAATCGGCACGAAAACGTGCGCAAACAATCCCAGTGCTTCCAGTGGTGCTTGGCATCTGTTCGGTGCTTCGCTGCCATGTTTATGCCCACAATTTATATGTGCTATACTACAACCGATACAATCCACCGAACAGTAGACATGTCCAAAAGACATCCCGGCTTTTATGTTTATTACCGGGTAAATCGACGATGTCCAGGTACGTAATAATGGAATGGTGTCGATTTATAGTTACAGTCGATTGAGAGTTATAATTTACATCGACTAACAAGTTGTATTATCGCGTTCAAATGTGTTCAGTCAGCATAAAACCAAAAAAACATTAATTGTAAAGTTGCTTGTATGGGGTGGAAGTAAAGTATCGTTAGTGTTCACGGTAATTTGGAGGTCGACGAAGTAGTGCGTTTACATTCGATTACCATTTCAGCTTGTGTTGGCAGCACCCAGCCATTCTGCAATAAATGTTCAAATACTATTTAGATTATTTGATTTGCCCGTTGCACTACTTAGCTTCAGGTAATAGTTACATAATAATTCTAAATTAGTGATGTGTTACTTAATATTAAATTTCATACATTACTGCACACACTGAAACTGATATCAAGCAGTCAAAATAAGGAATGCAAATTGTATATATATATATATATATATATATAATATAAACCACTAGACACATTAAGTACAAGCCCGTGATGTGGAACAAAGCTACATCTATTTAGAAATTCAAGCAGAATGTATTCCGAGTTCTTCGTTGAATTGCTGTCATGTGATGACCAGTCATATATCGACCGAGTAACCAGCAGTCCAACGTTGTCGAAAATGTATACTGAAGGCTCCACAGAAGAAAACACAGATGATTCGGAAAGGTCTTGAACTTTATTTACGATATGAATAGCAATAGCCATGCTGACATCTTGAGTAAACACGGACGATAATTCTTTAAGAATGTGCCGATCAGCAAAAACTATTTCCACGATGATTGCCATAAGGAGTAATCATCGCATATTTAACATCCGATGCATACGAGCTGATATTTCACATAACAACATAGTTGCACCAGTGCTGTCCTCGAAATCAAACGCAGACGACTAAGATGGCTAGGGCATGTTCTGCGAATGGCCCAAGACAGCATCCCCAAAGTGGCACTGAGATGGACACCACCTGGAAAAAGGAAACGAGGACGGCAAAGATGACATGGCGACAATCAGTAATGGCCGAGCTGAAAGAGATGGGGCTGTCCTGGGGTGAGGCTCAGGCCTCAGCAAAAGACAGAACCTTGTGGCGAAACATTGTTTTGGCCTTATGTCCCACTGGGGACGAAGAGGATAAGTAGGTAAGTAAGTAAACACTGTATCGGCCAATTGTCAGCTGTCTTCGTAGGAATATCATGTTTGTACATAACACAAACACTTAATAATTCCCAAGGAAAAACAACACATTGTTTCAAAAAGCCATCTATCATCCCTGTTCCCAATAAGTATACAGCAAATTGTGTTTTGTATAAAACATAATATGGAAGTTTGTCTTTTTAATGTGGTATAATTCTACCCGTTGAAACAGTTGTTTTAAATGTTGTCGTTGCGTCTACCTCAACACTGGCCACTACACCGCCGTCATCAACACTGGCCACTACACCGACCACGTCAACAGTAACCATGACACCGACCACGTCAACAGTAACCACGACACCGACCACATCAACAGTAACCACGGCACCGACAACGTCAACAGTAACCACGACATCGACCACGTCAACAGTAACCACAACTTCGACGGCGTCAACAGTAACCACGACACCGACCATGACAACAGTAACCGCGACACCGACCACGTCAACAGTAACCACGACACCGACTACGTCAACAGTAACCACGACACCTACTACGTCAACAGTAACCACAACACCGACTACGTCAACAGTAACCACAACACCTACTACGTCAACAGTAACCACAACACCGACTACGTCAACAGTAACCACAACACCGACTGCGTCAACAGTAACCACAACACCGACTACGTCAACAGTAACCACAACACCTACTACGTCAACACTAACCACAACACCTACTGCGTCAACAGTAACCACAACACTGACTACGTCAACAGTAACCACGACACAGACTACGTCAACAGTAACCACGACACCAACCACGTCAACAGTAGCTAAGTCAACAACAACCTCGGAAATAATCTTTTGGATAACCTTAAAAACCGTTCTCCACAACAACAACAACGAAACACATGCAAATACGTCGATGAAGAGAGTAATGATGGGCGGCGTAGGCCTATTGGTTGTAGCCTGCGCCGTTGGCGTCGCCGTCACTGCTGCTGCCATTACTGCAGTCGGTGCAGCACAGGCCGCTTCTGTCGGGTGAGTTTTAGAGTAAGGCAAATTTAAACCGTTATCCTAGAATGTATGTTTATATATCTGACTGTCCGGTTGTCTATATGTCTATCTGGCTGTTTGTCTATCTGTTTGTCTGTCTGTCTGTCTGTCTGTCTGTCTGTCTGTCTGTCTGTCTGTCTGTCTGCTGCTGCCTGCCTGCCTGCCTGCCTGCCTTCTGCCTGCCTGCCTGCCTGCCTGGCTGCCTGCCTGCCTGCCTGCCTGCCTGCCTGCCTGCCTGCCTGCCTGCCTGCCTGCCTGCCTGCCTGCCGCCGCCCGCCCGCCTGCCCGCCTGCCCGCCTGCCCGCCTGCCCGCCTGCCCGCCTGCCCGCCTGCCCGCCTGCCCGCCTGCCCGCCTGCCCGCCTGCCCGCCCGCCCGTCCGCCCGCCCGCCCACCCGCCCGCCCGTCCGCCCGTCCGCCCGCCGCCCGCCCGCCCGCCCGCCCGCCTGCCCGCCAGCCCGCCTGCCCGCCTGCCCGCCTACCCGCCTACCCGCCTACCCGCCTACCCACCTACCCGCCTACCCGCCTACCCGCCTACCCGCCTACCCGCCTACCCGCCTACCCGCCTACCCGCCTACCTGCCTACCTACATGCATGTACACACGCTCACATGTACACACATAAACACACACACACACGCACACATAAACACACATAAACACACATTAACACACATTAACACACATAAACACACATATACACACATATACACATAAACACTCATAAACACACATAAACACACATAAACACACATAAACACACATAAACACACATAAACACACATAAACACACATAAACACACAACACATATATCATATATATATATATATATATATATATATATATATATATACATATATACATATACATATATATATATATATATATATATATATATATATATATATATATACATATACATTAAATGTGGCAAATTAATTCTACCCGTTGGAATACTTTTTTAAAATGTTGTCGTAGCCATAGCCATAGCCATGACACCGACCATCAACAAAATCCATGACACCGACCATATGAACAGTAACCACGACACCGACCACGTCACCACAAGCTAAGACAACTACGACACCGATCACCTTAACAGTAGGAAATGTCGGGCCTTTATATTGGAAAGAACAAAAAAAACGGTCATATACAAATATACAAATAAATCGATGAAGAGAGTAATATTGGACGGCGTAGACCAATTGACTGTAGCCTGCGCCGCTGGCGTTGCCGTCACTGCTGGCGCCACCGTCACCGGTGCAGCGGGAGCAACATGCCGCTTATGCCGGGTGAGCTATAGAATAACACAAATTAAACCCGTTATCCTAGATTGAGTTATCGATTTTGTGAGACATTACACCATCTTATTTTCAACCAATGCAATGCAACGCCTCTGTCTCTATGCTCGCTCGCTCGCTCGCTCGCTCTGCTTCTCTATCTCTCTCTCTCTCTCTCTCTCTCTCTCTCTCTCTCTCTCTCTCTCTCTCTCTCTCTCTCTCTCTCTCTCTCTCTCTCTCTCGCTTCTCCTCTCTCGCTCTCTCGCTCTCTCGCTCTTCCTCTCTCGCTCTCTCTCTCTCTCTCTCTCTCTCTCTCTCTCTCTCTCTCTCTCTCTCTCTCTCTCTCTCTCTCATCTCAATCCACACCCGTCTCTGTGTTTCTGCCTGTCTATATGTATGTATGTCTGAATGTCAGTGTGTATGTCAGTATGTCAGTATGTCAGTATGTCAGTATGTCAGTATGTCAGTATGTCAGTATGTCAGTATGTCAGTATGTCAGTATGTCAGTATGTCAGTATGTATGTATGTATGTATGTATGTATGTATGTATGTATGTATGTATGTATGTATGTATGTATGTATGTATGTATGTATGTATGTATGTATGTATGTATGTATGTATGTATGTATGTATGTATGTATATATATTTGTATGTATGTATCGTGGTTTCACTCATCGGTTGTTCGAAAGACCAAAGCAGCACCTGTAATAAGATGTAATAATATGTTAATGAGAGCCCCTCCCCAAACACGTGGCTTAACCAGCCAGCATCAATATAAAACGTAACGTAGATATTAAAATACTAATAAAATGCTGATACTGATGCTGATGCTGATGCTGATGCTGATGCTGATGCTGATGCTGATGCTGATGCTGATGCTGATGCTGATGCTGATGCTGATGCTGATGCTGATGCTGATGCTGATGCTGATGCTGATGCTGATGCTGATGCTGATGCTGATGCTGATGCTGCCGCTGCCGCTGCCGCTGCCGCTGCCGCTGCCGCTGCCACTGCCACTGCCACTGCCACTGCCACTGCCACTGCCACTGCCACTGCCACTGCCACTGCCGACACCGACACCGACACCGACACCGACACCGACACCGACACCGACACCGACACCGACACCGACACCGACACCGACACCGACACCGACACCGACACCGACACCGACACCGACACCGACACCGACACCGACACCGACACCGACACCGACACCGACACCGACACCGACACCGACACCGACACCGACACCGACACCGACACCGACACCGACACCGACACCGACACCGACACCGACACCGACACCGACACCGACACCGACACCGACACCGACACCGACACGACACCGACACCGACACCGACACCGACACCGACACCGACACCGACACCGACACCGACACCGACACCGACACCGACACCGACACCGACACCGACACCGACACCGACACCGACACCGACACCGACACCGACACCGACACGACACCGACACCGACACCGACACCGACACCGACACCGACACCGACACCGACACCGACACCGACACCGACACCGACACCGACACCGACACCGACACCGACACCGACACCGACACCGACACCGACACCGACACCGACACCGACACCGACACGACACCGACACCGACACCGACACCGACACCGACACCGACACCGACACCGACACCGACACCGACACCGACACCACACCGACACCGACACCGACACCGACACACCGACACCGACACCGACACCGACACCGACACCGACACCGACACCGACACCGACACCGACACCGACACCGACACCGACACCGACACCGACACCGACACCGACACCGACACCGACACCGACACCGACACCGACACCGACACCGACACCGACACCGACACCGACACCGACACCGACACCGACACCGACACCGACACCGACACCGACACCGACACCGACACCGACACCGACACCGACACCGACACCGACACCGACACCGACACCGACACCGACACCGACACCGACACCGACACCGACACCGACACCGACACCGACACCGACACCGACACCGACACCGACACCGACACCGACACCGACACCGACACCGACACCGACACCGACACCGACACCGACACCGACACCGACACCGACACCGACACCGACACCGACCACACACCGACACCACCCGACACCGACACCGACTAACCGACACCGACACCGACACCGACACCGACACCGACACCGACACCGACACCGACACCGACACCGACACCGACACCGACACCGACACCGACACCGACACCGACACCGACACCGACACCGACACCGACACCGACACCGACACCGACACCGACACCGACACCGACACCGACACCGACACCGACACCGACACCGACACCGACACCGACACAACACACCGACACCGACACCGACACCGACACAACACACCGAAACACCGACACCGACACCGACACCGACACCGACACCGACACCCACACCGACACCGACACCGACACCGACACCGACACTGACACTAACACTAACACTAATAATAATACTAGCACTAACACTAACACTAACACTAACACTAACACTAACACTAACACTAACACTAACACTAACACTAACACTAACACTAACACTAACACTAACACTAACACTAACACTCTAACACTAACACTAACTCTAACACTAACACTAACACTAACTCTAACACTAACACTAACACTAACACTAACACTAAAACTAACACTAACACTAAAACTAACACTAACACTAACACTAACACTAACACTAACACTAAAACTAACACTAACACTAACACTAACACTAACACTAACACTAAAACTAACACTAACACTAAACAACACTAACACTAACACTAACACTAACACTAAACTAACACTAACACTAACACTAACACTAACACTAACACTAACACTAACACTAACACTAACACTAACACTAACACTAACACTAACACTAACACTAACACTAACACTAACACTAACACTAACACTAACACTAACACTAACACTAACACTAACACTAACACTAATACTAATACTAATAATACTAATAATACTAATAATAATAACAATAATAATAACAATAATAATAACAATAGTAATAACAATAATAATAATAATAATAATAGTGCACGTAACAAAAGAAGGTCACCGAGAATAAGTTATCGAGAAGAAGGTTAAGACTGATTAAACAAGTGGGTAGTTCAAAATTATTACCTTTGGCAGCCGGTTGAGAAGACAACCTATATCTTCAAATCCCCAGGGTGAACCAAACACGTCACCTGTAGCAGGCAATGTGTACGGAAGAGCCCGGTGTAAAACGTAATGCTGATATATGCGTATCACACCGGAAATCATCTCGCCTCGTCATGTACGACCGAGGGTATGTGCTTCCTGCTGGTTTCGTAAAGCGAAGGGAAAATCCAGTGATCAGATATTTGCATTTAGGAACATCATAGAGCAATGCTTAAACGGGAACTGTCCACTATACATCAACTTCATCGTCTTCTTGCGGTTTTCAAGAACAACCGTCATTGCATTGTGTTAAAGATCCTAATATCCGACGGAGTTCTTCCAAACATTATTGCAATGATAGAGAAGTCTTACGTCCACTTTGAATGAAACGTCACACTAGTAATTCACCCTCTGAATGGCTCCCAGTAAAATCCTGTGTTGGACACGGCTGTATCCTCCCTACCAACTTCGCATTGGTCTTGGCCTTGGTTACGTTGATAACCGCAACATAAACCAGGAAACACCCAGTGGACAATACTGACCAAGTTAGAAGACCACGACTTTGCCGATGGCCATGCAATTATATCAGTAACGTTTGACCATCGACAAGAGCAAACCGACAGTTATGCAAATCAACCTGGCGTACCAACTGATCCTGTTACTCCTCGTGGTGAACTACTTGAAATTACAGATGATTTTAATAACTGAATACTCATATAGGCAGAGTCAATGGGACCCCAAAATAAATCCCAACAATATTGTGGAAACTCCCCATCGTTGTGGACAAACTTCAGATCACTTGAAAGTCAAAGCAGCATAGCTTGGAAATATAGATAACATGTAACGTAAATGTGAAGTATATCTTACCTTATGGCTCAGAGCATTAACGATTTGAAAAGAGGAATTTGGCAAACATCGAAGTTTCCACAGTGGATGCATGAAAAGATCTGTCAGTTACTCTGCCCTAACAATATACCCAACGTAGAACTCGATAAGACCAGCAGCAACAGCGTGGTCGGAGTTGTCAAACGCCGCCTGTGATGGCTTCGACAAACCATTAACATCTTGTAATAACAAAGATCTCTGAGATGAACACCACGAATGGCGCTATCGTGGGGCGAGGCACAATCTCTTTCGAAAAACAGAACAACCGTCATCGCATTCTGACTGCGAAAGACCTGCCCCAGTGAGGAAATGTTGTCGACATTGGAGACGAAGAGAATAAGGAAGTATAAGTACCCAGGATTAAATCGGTGTATGAATTGTTGCATTTTGAACAGCGCGAGTGCTTAAGCCCAAAACATATACGCGACTGGGGGAATAAACAAGATTGAGCGTTTAATGGGTTCAAATGATAGTAACACATTAAACCCATGTATGCATACATTTAGAAGTGCCTTACTAAAGGGTCACTCCATGTATGCATGGACTACAACACAATACGTGAATGTGTAACATTTCAAATTAGCACCTGGCATTAGGGAAGCTCACAAAACACAATCAGAATTATACAGCCCAATATTTATGGCAAGGAATGCAGCTGATGGCATCCGAAATAGGAACATGAAATTTGACAGTTGCTGATAGACGAAAAACAGCAGGGGAAGTCGGTGGCAAAATGACCTCAGAACTGCCTACAAAATTCAGATGGTTATGGTAACTAACACAGGAAACTGTTATGGTAATTGGGGTAAGTGCCAAATAAGAGATGCCCTGATGTTATTTATATTACATTTTTGGTTCATATTGGAATCATAATATTACCAATGTCTACAATCCTACCGGTTTTACAATACATTTCATATATGTTTAGCTCCTCCGAATGGATTATATACGTATTTTATGACGGTTTAAGAATGTTCTTCTTTTTTAGGCTTCTTCTTCTTGTTATTATTGCTATTATTATTAACGCTTCAGTTTAATTTGTGACGTTGCACCAGCGATGTTGCGAACACTCCAGTGGGTCAAAGCTCTCTTTCACCGGGACAACCTTTCCTTAAACAAGTTGCATCATTAAGTAATCGAAATTATAGATAAAATCCCACAAGATTACAGATAATAATTCGAAAGAGTATAAGCATTTTATCTTCAGGTATATTTAGGATGACTATAAGGTGTTGATAGTCGTTTAAAAAAATGTAATATTATATGGTGCGCTACTCGCCTGTTTTCAAGTACATCCGGATGGTAGAGAAATCTATCGCAAACACGTAGGGATAGACAACTCAAGATCACGGCATCTTCGTTGCATACATTTATCACCAAATGGTAGATCAGAAACTAGTGGGCCAAGTAAATAATTCCCTCAGTAAACCATGGTGATAAAAGAAAACCGCATTCTATATTTGGACAGCGCCGCGTCAAAGCATCCGTGACGTCATTAAAACGGGAAACGCGTGATTGGTATCGAATGCTTTCACAATGGGTGTGTGTGTGTTACCACAGCGTACGATCGTAATGCTATCATTGTCTTGTAAGTAGCGAACTCTATTTTCAATACATCTATGGCAGCATATTCTGTGTCATGTATAATTACAACTTAAAGGGCAAAAAAAGGCAAAGGTTTCGTATCATACACTTAATAGAGTTTATACAAACTAACAACTTCCACATATACTAATTTTTTTAATGTTAGCGGTTTACTCAGAATGTGACCTTAAAGTCTAAAAATCTAACGAAATCCATGATGGCCTAGACGCCACCATCTTAACCGGTGACGTATTCGTTTGGCTTGGCCTGGCCTATAAGCGCTCGGCATTCTAGGTCTCTGCTGAGGCCGGTCAGCTTCCTGCGACGTCACTACGCTTGCCTACGGCACAGCAACATCGAGTCTTCGTTTAGTTGGCGTGACATGTAGCAGGTGCTTAGACCTAAATATGTGGTCAACAAGTAATTATGAAATAGACAGATATCACCAGTTGATGGAACAAGATCCAACAAAACGTCGCCGACCGTCGTCTTCTTAAACCCGGGGCAGTGCTGACAATATTTAGCCATGGATGGACCTAAAAGGCTAAACCGTCGGCGTCGAAGCAACGCATATATCAAGCTGGCCGAGACATCAATGATCAGATCGCAAGAAGGTTAGTATGATGTACTATTTTTTCTGTGATATAACGTTTGTATTTAATTGTCCTGTTAAAAGTAGTGTTGACCTCAGTAGACCGGCTATCGATTGATGATGGCTCGATCATCGGATGTGTTGACGATACCCGATGCCGATGCCGTCGATGACAGCTAATCTGTTTTTATGGTATCACGTCCACATGTGTAAAGACTAAGGTATACTTGAACCAAGCTAGGACATTAGCACAATATATATCATCGCAGAATTTAGTACAATGCAGAATAAATAAATTAGCCTTTAGAAGAAACTTGAATAACTGAACTTGAACATTACACGTCTCATGGGTGATAATATGTCATCGGCGGAGGGACCGTGGCCTTGGATTGTCGTTGGCACTTCTTCGTAAATTCAGTAACAGCTCATAGTGACATAGACATTTATTTCCATCGATGTAAATGTAGGCTATGTCAGAGTAAGGTGACATTGATTAATACAGCTAGTAAAGCTTATGATCAGTGTGTTCAGATATGTGCTAAGAAACAATGACAATGTTTTGATGCTGAAAACTAGAAATTCAGTCAGTATTTATTTAAACATTAAGTTTTTACAAAGTTTTGTTAGTTGCATTTTTCTGTTAGTTTCCAATTATGAGATACACATCTGACTATATTTATCATGATTTTATCAAGTTTCTGCATGCACTTTGACACCCCACTTTCAAAATTAGTTTCACCTTCGAGTAACAGTATTTATGACTGTTTAATGGCTGGTGGAATTCAATGATTGTTTGAAATCCATGGACAGTTGCTGCATGAATGTTTTAAGCTACATCTTCATTTAAACTACTCATTTTATCTGCAACAAGTTGTGTGTTTATTTTGATGTTTTATTAGCTTTTTAGATGTGACGTCGGTATCCACTGGTTATAGATCTATTGTCACCTGTAAGTGATAATTGAAAAAAAGATAAGTTTTATTCTAGATAATTATAGAGTGAAAATTCATACACTTGATTGATATTGTCTGCTGCATTCTCACATTATGGCTGTGTTTCTCACTTTCTGGTAATCTCGTATGAATAACCAGAGGAAATACAATTAGGTGATGATGCAATGAATTATTTCACGTTCCTTTGTTGTTGGTTACAGAAAACAGTGATTGTCACTCCTGTATCACCTTGTGGCATCCACACGCATGTGCACACGCTGCAATTGTTGAGAAAGAAGATATGACAATGTATCTGGAGCAAAGTTCAGCAGCATTCAATGCCATTCCATGAAGTCAGTCATCACAGCACGACACTTTCTGGGAGCCATTCCCTAGCTGACTAAATTATGTCATACTGGACAGGTGAAGGTGTATCAGAGTTACCTGCCCCATAGACAGCACTTCTATGAAGGTATGACAGCAGTCGTAACTACAAGGGGACTCTTGCGACAAGGGGACTTTTGCGATAAGTTGCATTTTAATCCTTGCTTGTACAGTTCTTTTCACATTGCACCAAGCTGTATAAAGTAGCACATAGTAATTGCAGTATTGCTTCATATTTCTAAGATAATACAAGTATGGCATTTACATATTTGAATGAACTCCTAGTAACTGTGTCATGGGGGGACAAAATACAACTGTAATCAGTTACTGTGTATACTTATGAATACAGCTACTTGTGTAATTAATAACTTCTCTGTTTTTTATAAAATAAAGTTCAGGTATGTCAACAACCCCTCTCATATCGGCATGCACGCCCACGTGTTTCACGCAAGCACCGCTCTACTCAACCGTCCTATTTACTCCACCAACTTCACCTCTCTCCGTGTTCGCCGCCAACACATCAGCGATTGTGGCCATGTGCATGACACACACCCAAGTCCAAATCACACCCAAGTTAGGGTAAATACCTAGCCAGTAGCTGCGGTTGCATGACACACACACCTAGCTGGGTTATGTCACACGTTAGGCGGAACTTTCTTGGGCAACTCGAAACAGCCCCAACTGCAGCTGGGTGACTCACAGCGCGTTGTATCAATGGCAGCAGTGGTTTACTGCTTGTATCAACTCTACGACTGTCCTCATAATCATGGACATAAGGGTGTTTACTTCAATTTCAGTCTGTCAGTGTTGAATTATAATTACTAAATATTGACAAGTTAAATTTTAATATTATTAAATTATGTTTTACTTTGCATTTATAACCACTGTATATGTGATTGTACACAGTTCACAGTGACAGTATGTATATCTTCATAAATATGGATAGTATGGCCTTTTACTAAGTTGTGTAGGTCTATCAAAGTGGCGTGCTTATAAAATATTTAATAATTAATTACATTATTATTAAATGGTTTATTCATTTATAGTTGTAACTTTCTATTAATATAGTTATGCACATTGCATAATAATATGTGTAATTATCTTTATAATCATGGACATTATGGACTTTTGTTTTTGTGTTGGTCTGTATACGAATATTTATTTATTTATTAATATTACATAACTATTAAATGATATATATTACAACAATTAATTAATTTTACAAATTGTATTATTATTAATTCATGCTGGTGTCGGACTCAGATGAGTCTGAATACCGCCATGAAGTTAGCAGCCTGGTGTTGTGGTGTGACACTAACAACCTACAACTGAATGCGTCCAAAACTCGAGAGATGATCGCGGATTTTAGGAAGAGAAAAACTCCACTTGCTCCCATTATTGTTAACGGCGACTCTATCTAAAGGGTGGACTGTTTTAAATTTCTAGGGAAAACAACAAAGACTGTTCTTCCTGCGCCAACTAAAGAAGTTCGGGCTGAGGAGAGAAATTCTTGTTCAGTTTTATCGTTCTGCTATTGAGAGTATTCGTACATTCTCAATATGTGTATGGTTCGGCGGCATCAGCCAGCGCCAAAGGGGCAGGCTTGACAGAGTGGTGAAAACAGCTTCCAAAAACTCTCCTCTCTAACAGCCATATATAAAGACAGACCCAAAAAAAGAGCTGGATAAATGTTCTCAGACCAAACTCACCCCGCCCATCATCTGTTCGAACTATTACCTTCAGGCAAACGCTATAGATGCATCCGTACGAAAACAAATCGCTTTAGAAATAGTTTTTACCCGAGTTTGCACCACACTTATTGTTAAATAGATATTATTTTACTTTTGTCTTTATTTATTGGTACCGGAATTATGCTTGCTGCCTTAAAACAGACTGAAACAATGTGCATATTGAGAGAGACGTTAAATAAATCTGTAAATACAGTTGCTAATTAATTAGCGCTGTATTTCAAAGTTGATGTGGAAACGTTGTCCGGACCAGCTGCTTTCCTGCTGCTCTGTGACTTGAGTAGCTTCCTCACCTCGTGCTCTAGAATAGTGAAGGGTGGAGGGAGTGGCACAGCAGGGTCTGGGAGGCTGATCGATGTAGGCGTCAAATTCTGGCGGTCGAAGCGGGCGTAAATGTTGCTAAAGTTATCAGGTTTGCTGATTCAAAGCCAGGGATTGAATGCGTTTGCGTGTAGCCAGTAATGCACTGGAGTCCTTCCCAGACAGAAAGGGTGTCGTTTGAAAGGAACTGGCCTTCGAGTTTGCGCCTGTAGTAAGTTTTCGCTCCCCGTATCGCTTTTTCGACCCCGTACTTGGCTTTTTTGTACAGTGCACGGTCGCTACTCTTGAAGACTTCCTCCTTCTGTTTCAGTTAAATTTTCTGGTTTTTGGTGAACCACGGCTTATCGTTGCCGAACACTTTCATACTCTTTTGGGGAATACACATATCCTGGCAGAAGCTTATGTATGGCGTCATGGTATCTGCATATTCATGAATGCCGTTGGACGCGTATCTAAAAGAGTCCCAGTCCGTACATGCTAGACATCATTGGAGACGCAGGAAGGACTCGTCGTCCCAGTGCTTGGTATTTCGAACGCAAGGTTTCACTCTTTTCAGTTTCTGGCGATATGAGGGCAGTAGGCATAACATGGAGAAACCAAGGGGCGCGCGTGGGACCGCGTGGTATGCTTCTCTGATGGTGCTGTAACAGAGGTCCAATGTTTTCCCCTCTCTCGTGGCACACGTTACCTGCTGTTTGTACTTCTTTAGATAGTGTGGTGTGGTTCAAATCACCAAGAATGAGCACAAGTGAGTCCGGGTTTGAATTTTCCACGGTGGTGATCTTATCAGCGAGTGCGCCGATCGCAGCGGTGGCGTTGGCTTGGGGTGGAATGTACACTCCCACCATGACAACGGAAGTAAACTCCCGCGGCGGGTAGAACGGTTTGCATTTTATATTTTACATACCAAAGTCAGTCTTTCTTCCTTGCTGAATGACTTCACAATCTTGCAAATATAATGTATTTTGCTTTTGTGATGAACATAAGCAATGTCAAATAAAACAGGAACTCGTTTCCGTTCCTTTTGCACATCGATAACGTCTGTATGTCATGAGTTAGGCGTGCATCGTCATTAACATCAGATGAATCATATGTGTTTAATTACAGCTTCACTCCATCTATCCATGCATCAAATACAAGACACAATACTACTCTTAGAATTGCATGACGTATTCGTGTGGGATTCCATCGACACCTTAGTCGAATAAATCGACATATTAATAATGAATCAATTAATATATTTACTAACACGTCATCGTCTACGTTTAATACCTCTGAGGAATCTGTAACTATTGGATGGTGTCATGCAGTAATGTCTGCAACACGGACGGTAACTTCATAGAGGCACGACTTTCCCGAAGAGGGAGATAATGATCAGTTATCACTTGCTGAACAAGTGAACAAAAGTGAAACATCGAGGTGCAGATACGTACATACCCAATGATCTATTTACGCAAGTTCGAACAACTTCACGTTTTTGCAGCATTCATTTTCGTTTTGAAAACTCACTTGATGTTCTCCTAGCACGTAGTAAAACCTGTATAGCCTGATCTAACTTGAATGGAGCCTCATACAAGGTGCAAGAACAATAAACGAGATGTCATGTTGTACAACATTGGCACCAATAACTTTTAATTACCACTTGACGATTATGCGTTGACAACTATTTAAAACTTTTTTGTACAGTGCATAGAGTCTACACAAAGATGGGTTTCTTTCACGCCAACACGACGCATCATGTGATAGTCGCCGTTTTCCACTTGGACACACCACACATTGTACGTAATTCATCGTAAATAACGTGTTCAGATACAAACAATGACACACCTTTTACGCATATATCATCATATTACCATGAGCGAATGTCTGAAAGTGCAATCATGGCAAAGGCGTTTCAAGCAATGGTTCACTTTCGACCTCGTTAATTTCGTCCTCGTTATTTGCCTTCATGTTTCTGAGATAAAGTACACCTTTTCGTAATGCGCCATATATCAAAGCTCCCATGGCAAATCTGCCGTAGGTGGCTGCAGGTGGAGGTCCTGTACTGGAATAAAAATGTCAAATATCAAAACTTTTCACAAGAATATGTTCCCACATACAACATAAGCACAGCTGTTGTTAATACATTTTAGAATGTTAACCTAAAACTTGTTGCCGTTGTCCATTACCTTTTAAGTCCTCACTACGGGAGATAATATGACAAACATAACATAATATCATAGGTTCACTCAGCTGACATTCAACGGCATCGTTATCCGTTGTTTATCCACATGCGCCATATGTGTGTACATGTAACATGCTTGCTCGTGAAGACTTTGTTATAATATATCCACTGACTATTTTGTGTCATTGCAATATAATTGCCGTGCGGGAGGGCAGCCAATCATACATATGCGTTAGTCTAAAACATACCTGAAAACGGAACTTGTTTCGGATAAAGCGGTAGAGACGCCAGCAGTGGCAGCGGTAGAGACGCCAGCAGTGGCAGCGGTAGAGACGCCAGCAGTGGCAGCGGTAGAGACGCCAGCAGTGGCAGCGGTAGAGACGCCAGCAGTAGCAGCGGTAGAGACGCCAGCAGTGGTCGCAGCAGCAGCACCAATAGTGATTATGGCAGCGACGTACGCAACAGAGAGCACGGTAACAGTGCTAAATGACACTGTTTTCTCCGACAGTCCTTCGCCATGTGTTTCGTTTCTGTTCTCGTCTGTTGCGTTGTGTACCAGGTTCGGATGAAATGCCCCAAAGAGTGTTATTAAAAATGCATATGTATATGTACGTATATATATATATATATATATATATATACATATATATATATTTATGTATATATTTATTTATATTTATATCACAAACACACACACACAGAGACACACACACACACACACACACACACACAACCAAAACACACACACACACACACACACACACACACACACACACACACACACACACACACACACACACATTTAATCTGGGATCCAAAGACAAGTGGATTGTGGAACTACGACATTCGTTATCTTCTCAAACACGTTTGATGTGATAAATATATTAAAAGCTAGCTATTTTCAAAAGAAACCTGTCGCAAATATCTGAACCATCTAGATATTTCAAAGCAGACACTAATCCTTGAGGGAGAGCGACGTCAACATGCATATTTATACATTTACAAATGCAAATTGAAATTGTTCAAACAATGAATCGCTAACTGATTTCATATCATATCATATATGCAGTTGTTACGGTGGTTACTTTCTCTGCTATCTAATATGTCACATAATCATATATATATTTTCACAGTTAAAATATACAAGAGTTTACTCAATATAAGATCAATCTTGGCACATTTTAATAAGCTACATTAGATTATATTTATCTTGCTTTCACCTTAGTAAATCTTTGCGAAGACGTTGTAAGCTAGCTATGACTAATTAATACAAACCATAGTATACTACATTTTGCCATGCGTTTAACATAGTAAATACATATGAATATATATTAAACTATGATAATCTGTAATAAAATATAGTTACTACAATATATATATATATATATATATATATATATATATATATATATATATATATATATATATATACATTTATTTATTTGTACGCGCTTACCTTGCTGGATCTTTCCGCTGCGTTTGATACAATTGATCATGATCCTTTTTCTGCAACGCTTAAACACCCAATTTGGGCTTTCTAGCACAGCCCTTACCTGGATTACTTCGATGTTGTCAAACCGATACCAAAGAATTAGCATAACTGGTTAACGCTCGTGCCCCAAATATATTATATTTGTAGTTCCACAGGGGTCTGTCCTTGGTCTTGTTCTTTTTAGCTTCTACACTACATCACTTAGTCGAGTCCTTACTAACCAAAACATATATCATCACTTATATGCCGATGACACATGGGTTTATACATCACTTTCACCAACAAATACACATACATCTTTGTCAACTGTAAATAAGTGTCTTACAGACATCTTGTCATGGAAAAGATCAAATAAATCGGAGCTTAATGTTACTAAAATAATCTAATTATTATTAGTAGAAAACAAATCAAAATAAGATTCTCGACTACTTTCCAGTTAAAATACTTGGTAACTATACATCGCTGTTCGGAATTTAGGTGTTGTGTTTGAAAGTAAGTTCTGCATTCATCAGTACATTTCACACATTTGCTGCAAAATGTTTTCTATCATATACGTGATTTTCGTCGATTCCGGTATTACTTATCTTTATCGTATGTTAAACAATATTAGTTGCTTTGATTAATACTCGACTGGACCTCTAAATAACATTGCCAAAAAGACTTATCTAATTTCCTATGTGTGCAATTTTTTTATCACGCGTGGTACTTAAGGCCCTCCTTTTCTCACCACCACTACCGCTACTTAAACTGTTACATTGGCTGCCAGATGTATACCGAATTAAGTGTTACATACCGTACTCTCTCTGCTCAACAACCGACATACTTAATTAATCTGCTACATTTATTTGATATGTCTAGGACCCTTAAATCATTGGTTTCCAAAGAAATGTTTTTCCAATGTCTAAGCTGAATATTGGCAAACTATCTTTCTCTGTGGCTGCGCTAACACTTTGGAATCAACCCCCTATTACAATAAAAATATCAAAATCTAGACATCTTTCGTATAAAAACTGAAATGTATTTCTTTGAAATTGAATTTCCACCATACATTTTCTGCATGTCCCCGTGCATGAATAGCCAAATGATTTTGCTTGTTACGCTCCTGAGCTTGAACGACTTTGTTGGTATCGGCGCAATATAAGTTTTACAATTATTTGTATTAGTAGTATTCATTGTAGTAAACGATAATAAAGCATGATTATCATTGTAGTAAAATGTGGTGTTCACTGAGGTACATAAAAACGTAATATTTACCATAGTAAAATATTAGTAAAACTATATATATATATATATATATATATATATATATATATATATATATATATATATATATATATATATATATATATCTGTATTATAACTATATAGATTACAGTGAAACTTAAACAAAACATTTATTTGAAATTGCTGCAAAACTGCAAACCCATGTTTCAATGACGACTTGTGCCATGTTGTGATTATTACAAATTATTTTGTTTGTTACGCCTCTGAGCATGAACTTTCAAGGATAATGACGCCGTAGACGTGTTACAATTGTAACAATAATAGTAATCAAATGTTAACAGGTTACAAAAAGAAGAATAAAACATATACATGTGTAGAAAACGTAACCCAAGCATTGGTCGAAACGAACACATTCTTTGCTCTATTTGAAAATACTGCTTTCTCCCTGTGAAAAGAAAAATCCAACTACATGAAGAAAAAATAAGAAAATAAGTGACAAATATCAACCCCAAAGATAGCTCCCGGTCCTGGCAAGATGAGTGGTAGAATGAAGTGCAGCAGATAATTGGCAAATGGTATCCGTAATTTCTCACAGCAGTCGATAGACACACACAAACTGTGCCGCGTCTTTTGGAATCGTCCAGCGTTGTTCCCATTATCAAAAGCCTCGTCCATCCTTGACCAATGACCATCGACCCGTGGCCCTCAGTTCCTTAGTGATGAAGTACTTCGAACAACTTCTCCTACCACGTATCTCCACGGAAACATCTCTGTTTCAAGCTACTTATCAGTTTCCCAGCAGGCGAAACAGGAGCACCGATGATGTCAATCTCACACTTCCTCACCATGCTAGGACACCCCTGTATATAGCCAAAACTTGCCAAGAGCCTTAAACAAATTATGTATACATTGACTGCACTCCAGATCTATCAGCAAGGACCATATGTTTAAATATGCTGATAATAAGGCTTTACTTGTGATAAATAACCACCAGATCACAGGGAGTTACAACCTCTGGGGTCACAGGCGCGATTCGAACTGTATCCAAACTAACTGCAAGAAGAAGGACGCGAGATCGGGGATATATGTGAATACGACAACTAGTATTATGATTTTTATGAAAATATACTTATATCGTTGAGGGGCTTTAACGTGAATTTCTACTATTTGAATTTTATATAAAGTTAAATGTTGCGTAATGTGCCTATATATGACCTGGATGGTACACACAATACATTAATTACACATATATATTACCAAAATTATATTATATATTAGCTGAAAAACACAAATTATATACATACATTTACATCTAAATACAAAAAGCGTCTATATTACAAATAAGTATGTTACCGAAGAAGTGTGATTGTTGTCGTACTGAAATTTGCTATTTTAATGTGTGAACTACTGTGTGTTATATTTATATGATAATATGTATTGATTCCAATATGTAGACAAGTGCACGTGTGGCAACTATAATATGTTTACCTTAATAAGATTGTCTGGGGTAAACTTACATTAAAGTCAACGACTTCCTGTTTGCCCCTTCAAACATTGTGTATACACAAATATACGTATGTATTTTGTATAATGTAGTCAATGTTTTGAATACAGGTACTACTACTGTTACTTATATGCATTATACATGAATTACACAGAAAAGTGGGCAAACATATTTAAATGATATAAGTAACATTGACATTGACTTAAACAAAGACAAATTGTTAGTACCTGTTGTATGTATTTGTTGGCGATTGTCGTTGATTTCAGGTTGCACGTCTTCTGGCCAAACACCTTCTACTACACAAGTTGTGATAATCCGGTATAACAACTCATCAATCAAACATTTCGATTATATAATTCGTAGCTTTCATCAATAATTAATAAAAAACGTATTTTAGATCTCCACAAAGTTGTGTTATATTGGCGGATATGTTTGAGTGGGTTTGGGTGTGCGTGTGCGCGTGCATGTCTGAGTGTCATGCGCATATTTTATATTTTCCATATATGTAATATGTACAAATCTCAACGTGAAACATTAGGAACACTTTGAAGACAATTTGGCAAAAACACTCTAACTATTAAACATGGCGACAGTAGAAACTGTTAACATACCGACGAAACACGGTTAGTGATATAAATGTGGGAACATTGTGTTCCAATTCGACAAACATTCTGTCAAAATTCAGGTGAACTCCCGCCAAATTCGGCGACGTGGAAGCTGTGTATATACATTACACTTACTTTCACAAAACCAACCCGTCCATCCAGCCTTGCAAATGCAATTGATTCCACCAGTATAGTTGTTTGGGACGCAGGTCGCGCCGTTTTTGCAAGGTGCATCACTGCACTCATAATGCACTAAGTGATACAAAACATTCCGTTTCATTTGATATGACAGCAATTTACTTGGGTGGTGGTGTACAATCCCCAAGTTCCATTCTTTAAGCATGTATTGATAGTGATAAACAGTTTTCCTATTGGTTGTAAGCATAACAGAACATGTATTTGTATGAGCATGAACATGCCAACTTGCAGAGCAGTCCATTGCCTCTGCAAGTCGGACTGAAGGGCTGCAGAATCAGTACTGTCATTTATACACCTATATAAAATACAATAATCGGCAAAACGCTGGATGTTAGACATGAAGTATTTGCAACGCCCTGAGGTACCCCAGACTCGACTATTACCTCTTCTGATGACCCGCCATCTACTGCAACTTTCTGTTTTCTAACAGTTAGCCAGTTCGCTTTCCATTTGTTGATTTCACCACTAAACCCATATTATTGAAGCTTTCTCATAAGCAAACATACAAGCAAACATAATTGTTTATTTTATATTAAATTAGTCAAATAAAACCAAACATTATCAGTGGCATAAGCAGTGCTGGTAATGTTTGATACGAAATTAATATAACACAATGTTTTATAACTGTATGTAAGAGAAGTGTAGCTACCGCTGTAGTACAGTTACAATTACATTAATAAACGTGTGTAAAATATGTTTTGTATGTGTCTCGTGTCAATCTTCAGTTCAAGGTCAATACGAGATGCTAAAGGTCAAGTAAAAGTCAGTATCGGCGGACAATAAATGGAAACGTCTATGAAACTAAATTAAATATATTCAAAACTATAAATGGATAATCAGACAATATGCGAAAGTATTCAATGATAATTAAAATTATTTCAAACAAGTAGTCACACATGTTACACACAGTTTCTAGTGCAAATGTCATTATTTATATTGACATTTACATTTCTCTGAGAGGGACATTCTTGAATTAAGTAATTCACACTTCACACTTCACTTCACATTACTTTATTGTCCTTAAAAGGATATGCATTTTACAACTCATGATCACATCTAAAATATATGGGATGGTCTCAACAAAATGCAAATGAATTTCCAGATGTATACACTACAAGAACAATTCAACCGGGTGACATCAATATGACTCATTTAGCATTCAACATTCTAATGGCCACCGGCACAAAACTCCTGCTATAGCGACATGTTTTACATTTTATACAACGGTATCTCCTTTGAGACGGAAGTACATGGAAGAACGTAGAGAGCGGGTGATCAGACTCAGTAGCGACAGCTCGAGCTTTCTTCAAAATTGCATGGTCGATTATTTCGGAGAGCTTTGGTGTAGGTAAACCAATGATCTTGGCAGAAACATGTGAGATTTTCAGAAGCCTGTTACGGTTTTTCACAGAAAGAGCAGGGTAGTAACAAATGCTGCAGTAGGTTAAGAGAGGCTCAATTATGCTACGGTAAAGGCGTAGAAGAAGTAGTGGATCAACATAGAAAGCTCGTAACTTTCGAAGAACGTGCAGTCGCTGCTGAGACTTCTTTTGCACGGCTGTAACATGCTCTGTAAATGAAATTTTTCATCTAATATAACACCGAGGTATTTGAATGAATCAACCTGTTCCACAGGTTCACCGTTGATGACAATAGGACTAATGACAGTTCTATTACGAACTATGTTTGAACGTCGTTGTAGGCATGTAACAAATAATTATAGATATGAGCTCATTATTTTTAGTGTGATACTTGTGTTGTTGTTACGTTACAGTCATGATTTTAGTAAATTCCTTGTAACATATCTGCATTGACTTTCACACAAAATTATGTAATGCAGGAAATTTCTTCAAAGAGACAAAAGAATGTAAATGTAAATAACAATAGTTGTACTATAGACTATGTGAAACTTATGTGACTACGTGTTTCAAATAATTTAAATTATATGTCGTTTTCCATTTATAAGAGTGACATATATTGTAAGAATATCCAATTGTATTCATGAATAAACTAAACTATAATTAATTTCATAGAAATATCAATTTTTTTTGTCCGCTGAGAGGTTAACTTTGACTTTTGCCTGACCTTCAGCACCTGTTCTTAACCTTGAACTTAAAGTGTAACATCAGAAATCGATTCTACATACCAAAATACCTCTAAATAGAGGTATTGCACATAATTCTAAGATAAGTTATTCTAAAATTTGTTCTACGACCTGATTAGTCCAAATCAAACCACAGTGCTCGTAGCATAGAACATTTATGGGTTCACTATGGAACACGTGTAACCGTCAATAGGACACATTGTTAAATGTATCATTAAGCGATAAACTTCGTGTGCGTTCAGAGGTATGTTCCTCTTAATGGATTTCTTTGAAATGTTAACAAAATTGATTTATCACCCAACAACATATTTTTTTGCTCGTGTGTTGTGTATTTCAAATTGTTTTGGCCACCCTAATATATGATGATATATACTGATGAGTGATGAATATATATATATATATATATATATATATATATATATATATATATATATTACATAGTACCGCAAAAAGTCATGGGAATATATGTATATGTATATATATATATATATATATATATATATATATATATATATTTATATATATATATATATTTTATATACATGATGATGATGATAATTATATATATATATATATATATATATATATATATATATATATATATATATATATATATATATATAATACATAAATTGTAGGAATACTATATATATATATATATATATATATATATATATATATATATATATATATATATGTATATATATATTCATTATTGTCGTATATATATATATATATATATATATATATATATATATATATATATATATATATATATATATATATATATATAATTATCATCATCATCAGTATATAAATATAGTCCTTATTGGGTTAGAATGACTGTCTGCAATAATGGATGACACTTAACATTAAGTAACACATCACTTATAAAAGTTCGATTTGTGTGGAGTGTACTGTAATTGATATATTGAGAATCATTAAAGCAATACTGCACACCAATAAGGATCATGTTTGCCAAAAACTGTGTAAGAAAACAATACACCTTCCTTATCTTTGGAAATTCAAATAAAAATCGAGCGGCATCCGTCTTACGTACCTGGACATCTCTTATATACCCGGTAATAGACATAATAGTCGGGATATGTTTTGGAGGTAACTACGGTTCGGTGAGTTGTATCGTGTGTAGTAAAGCACTCGTTGACTGTGGGTAGATACATGGCAGCGAAGCAACGACTAGATGTCAAGCACCATCGGAAGCACTTAGTTTCTGTGCGCAAATTCCGCTTCTGTTTACTTATGCCTGATTCCCATTTCATATCACGTGTGGTCTTCCCGTTTTCAGTGCAAGTGGCTATGAACATATAAACACGAAATGGTATTCAGAATACAACAGGTACGTGTGTGTGTGTGTGTGTGTGTGTGTGTGTGTGTGTGTGTGTGTGTGTGTGTGTGTGTGTGTTGTGTGTGTGTGTGTGTGTGTGTGAGTGTGTGAGTGTGTGCGTGTGTGTGTGTGAGTGTGTGATGTGTGTGTGTGTGTGTGTGTGTGTGTGTGTGTGTGTGGTTGTGTGTGTGTGTGTGTGTGTGTGTGTTCAATGCTAATCGCTATAAACATATTAACACAACATACTGTTCTGAGTACAGCAGCTACTGATATTCCGTGTTCTCTTGTTTCCTAGACCAAACAAAAGTAATTTGTTTGTGCCGATGCATCTTCAGGAGTTGAAAAGAAATTATAATGGGCAACTACTTCAATTATGACTAATTAGCATTGGGCCGAGGTTTTAACATTCACTCGTTGATACCACTTATGTTGGAAATGTTCATTTATGAATTTTATTATCCTTGTCTCGGGTACATTATTTTGATTTAACAAATCCAATTCCCTGTATCTTAGTAATTGCGTGATGTAGAGCAATACTTGGGATATGCAGTTTTATGTTTAGGAGGAAACGCATCACAAATACTTCATCCGCGATTTTATTAAGATGGCGGTAGTCTATACAGAATCACAATATAAAAAATATACATATATGCATATACCTGTTATGTTAATGGCTGTTGACAGCTTGCCGAATATCGATGAGAACCTTCGCCAATAATTGTATCTCCAAAACGTGTTATGATACCGTCTGTCTAAGCCTACTATTTTCTGATTTTGAACGGGCGTTGGGTTGAACCGCTTGAACAACTATTGCCAAACATAAGGTTATACTTCGTACCGGATGTGTGGCCATGATGTGATGCGCACGGAGCCACAGTATTGATTGATAAATAGTTGTTGAAAATTTGCTATATTTGGCACAAGGCATCAAGTTGCATTTTGTTTGATATATTGCTATCTAGTAAATCAATATTTTCTATCATACAAAATGACAACGGAATCATTTTTAACTCAATTAATACGTCATCCGGACCAGACGATACCTCTGAGTAATGTTAAGTTTTGGGATGTTCTAATGATTCCTGGGCGGAATCGCTTCAAATCATTCAATCGAGCGATTCCATTTTGAGATGCCGCATGACATAAGTCATTCGAAATGAATGTACGCACGGGTAAAGCCTTTTATTCAGCCCAGTCCACACTTGTAATTATTGTGCATTTTGTGATACTAGCATGGTATTTGGCACAAACTTAGTGCATACACACACAACCGCTCTAACTGTTTTTTAAAAACATTATTGAAGTAGTAGAGATACAAAATCATTGTAAAATAATTATCGTCTGTCCCAGGTATGTGACATTTGTAAATGATAAGCAATAAGTGCAATGTTTTATAACGAATTATAACGTTTTTCTGCTGCTCCTCAACAGTATATCCTCAACGTATATGCCCTCATGAATACTTTCTTTGCACTAGAATATAAATTTACATTCGTAGATGGGGACAGTAATGGCATAGATAAAGCTTTGTACAGTAACTGTTTTGTGTTTAAATTGTCCCAGGTGTAGGAAAGGTGTAACTTATTTGAAAAAAAGTATCATGGTTTATCGTAATGTCACATATTAAACATTGGACGTTTTAGATTTATAATTTTTTTGTATGGCCAGACCTTCAGCAATTTCGATAGGAGAAAGGTGTTGCGGAAATGGTGAAAGGGTTAAAGAACAATAATTACATTCATAACATTGTGACTTTTGCAATATTATCGCACATTTACAATCTTTTCTATTTATGTGACGTGTTGTTTCACTAGGAATCTGTAATGAATATATATATATATATATATATATATATATATATATATATCATATTAGTCATTATTGTTTTATTGGTGAAAGCCCTGCATATCGTTGAAAGAGGACAGTATTAAAACTAGCCATTTCATTAAGACTACTGCATGTGTCACGGCTATTTTCCATATCTACGGAAGTAGACCAATTTTACATTGTAATGTTTTTTTTTTAGACAGAATGAATTAATGAAATCCACAATTCTGAAGTTATAGAAGTAGTGTTACTATCGATAGATAACACCATATGTCTGCCGCATCGAAAATAAATATTGTAGACATTGAACACACGATCAACATTTTAAAATATTAATGTGTGTGACAACCTCTTCTGAACTATTCATAGAAAAACAGCGGCCATTATTAAAAAGATTGATACCGCAGGTAATGTTGCTTCACATATATTCGTATCTGCAGATGTAGACCAACATACCGGTGTAATCAAAAACATTAAAGATACACAGGATTGCTTTCCAGGAATTCCATTGGTGTTATTCTTTTGTTGAAAGCGTGAACGGCTCCTATTTCTTGTTGAGACGAGGCAACACAGTGCCACAAAATCAGTAATTATTACTGTATTAAACATACTAGTTACGATATTGTAAAAGGGTACTTATGTGCCGCATAATACATTTCGGACAACACATAAATTATTATACAATAATGTGTGTGTGACCACCCCTTCATTAATTTCCACTGTAAACCAGTTACGAATGGATACAAAATAATATTGTGTTCTTTGTAAGGTGTTAACCTCTTTTCTATAAGCACTTGTTATCCAAGTTTAGGTGGAAATGTGAAAATGGTTAAAAACACTGATTTATCAGAGATTAGAAATGTTCAATGATGTCACCCATTTGCAAGATATCTTGAAACTAAGGCTTATCCAACAATTACTAGGAGTATTCTTCCCTATGCAAAATGCAGTGGTTCATGGATAGAGCTTCGTACTCTCGACTAAGAGAACTCAGATCAATTCCTGTGGTACGGTGGTACACATTGTGCAGGCTCTATTCACTCAGTTTTGCTCCAGTTCACACTGCTGTGTGAATAAGGACGTTGACATTGACAGTGGTGGATATTTGTACGAGCATTAATTGCGGGATGGATGGATCTTTCCAAGATAAGTTGAGTTGGTGTCTGGTAAATAGGTCTGCCATGGAGGAATATGGTAAATAGCTTCGAGCAGTGCTGACGACAGGATACTGCACTATATGAAAACATACCTTTATATGTTATCATTTTATTCCTAAAATATACCCTTTGCCCAAGTGTTCTGGTACATACGACATATTACGGATAAAATCGGGATACGTTATTCTAATTCGAGAACATGTTTTGAATGCGTCAACATTCGGCTAATTTCCATCCTCCATCCGAACAGGAACAATTGGAATTTGTAAGTTCACACTTACTTTCACAGAAAAAACCTATCGCGTATTCATCGCATAAGCATCTGACTCCTTTTTTGCCTTGTGATTTGCAGTATCCGTTTTTACAAGGTTGATCGGAGCACCGGTAATGCACTAAAATGATATAGAAACATAAGGCAACAATTCGTGACTTTTCTTGAGTTTGTTTAAGTTTTATATTCCGCTTATATATTTACTAAACATTTGTTTTAGAAAGTTTATTAGGATATCTACTTTGAATCCGTATCACAATATGTCGCTAAGCGTTTAAATGAAACCTCCAGGCATGTAATAAGCTATCGTAAATGGTTCATATCAATGTTTATATCCAGGTGTGGCACCATTAAAGACATATTTCCACACAGCTTACTAAGGACGTTATAAAAAAAAATATTTTAAGGAATGCAGATCGTACTATATACAGTAAAACATGTACAGCTAACATCAACAAAGAAAATAGTTCCCGAACAATTCAGGTCCAAACACGATATTTACATCATGACCCCGCACGTACGTCCAAACTTCAGTAACACACAATCGTCTGGATTATAATGTAACAAGTGCAACCAATCACGGATTTTCTACGATAATTACGAAAAGCTTACATCCTCCTCAAGCCCAATGTCGTCGATTCATTTGACGTGACTTCTTAGGTTTCTTAATTAGCATAATTAATTTTACGTTAATAATATCCTTTATACTGCCACACACACAAAAAGATAGCATATAAGTATATATATATATATATATATATATATATATATATATATATATATATATATATATATATATATATATCGGATATGGAACTATACTATTTGGTGGGTACGATATAAAGTTATACAAAGTATTTCCATCCGTGACCTAGGAAAAAGGTTCGAATTATGTCTAGTATTTGTATTACTAAGAATAAATATATTGTACACCATTTCCAAACAAAGCTTTCAACAGAATGATATGGATTGTTAGTCGTTGTAATTCCAACTATAAATCAAGTGGTACCATTATTACGTACCTGGACATCGCTTATTTACCCGATAATAAACATAAACACCGGGATGTGTTTTGGATAAATCTTTTGTACTGTGGGTTGTATCGGTTGTGGTAATGCACTTGTAAGCTTTTAGAAGATAGAAGGCAGCGACGCAACGAACATATCCCAAGCACTGCTGGAAGCATTGTGATTGTTCGCGCACGTTTTTGCGCGTCTTGAATTCATTTATCTTTTGCCATGTCACATCAAGAGTCGTCGTCGTGTCATCAGTGCATGTCGCTATGAACACATCAAGCAAAATGGTATTCAGAATACAACAGCTACAGCGTTCCGGTTTCTCGATTTTGTTTTTAAATATTTCTTCGTGATCGACTTTTACATTTTCATGGATAAATTGTGTGTAGAGGTGTTTATGTTCCGTTCATGTGTAGATGTAATGTGTGTGTGTGTGTGTGCGCGCGCGTGCGCGTGCGCGTGCGCGTGCGCGTTGCGCGTGCGCGTGCGCGTGCGCGTGCGCGTTCGCGTGCGCGTGCGCGTGCGCGTGCGCGTGGGTTGCGTGCGCGTTCGCGTGCGCGTGCGCGATGTGTGTGTGTGTGTGTGTGTGTGTGTGTGTGTGTGTGTGTGTGTGTGTGTGTGTGGGTGGGTGTAAATTGTCTCTTAGTTCATTAATTAGGTTGGATTTGCGGACATTATAATTTATTCTGCGTTGTTCGCCATATTACTAACCAGGAGCATACTATGTTACAAGGTATATTTATTTATTTTTATTCTTTGCCGTTTTGTGTAAGTTGTCGTACTCCTTTATAAGCGTTTGCCGAATACATAAACCAAACCTAGTTGACCTGAGCCATCTGGGTTGTTGATCTCGCCTATCCATGACAATAGCCACTTCATAGAAAACGGTCGTGCTTGACCTATTTGGAATACACCGCGGTGTCTAAGAGCCTTATGCCCTATGTTTAAAAGTGTGTACAGTACAATATTTGATATTATAAAATATAACATAAACTAAGATGTTTAAATAATAATAATACAAATAAAATGAGAAGGCCATCGAGAAAAATATCAACAACATATGTCGACTAGAAGGCTAAGTTTACACCTTGTGTATAAAAAAGCATTAGTGTTTCCAATCAGTATTGCTTTGATTAATACTCGACTGGACTGTTGTAACTCTCTTTCTATGTGTGCAAAATTGTCTATCAGGCGTGGTACTTAAGGCCCTCCTTTGCTCACCACCACTACCACTACTTAAGCTGTTACATTGGCTGCCAGTTGTATACCGACTTACATTTTACATACTCTCTCTACTCGACAACCGACATACTTAGTAAATATGCTATATTTCTCTGCTATCTCTAGGACACTCAGATTATCCGTTTCCAAACAACCTTTTGTTGCTTCGTCTAAGCTGAATATTGGCAAACTTGCTTTCTCTGTGGCTGTGCCAACAATTTGGAATCAACTCCCTATTACGATTACATTTTCTAAAACTATATACACCTTTCGTATAAAACTGAAAACATACTTGTTTGAAATTGATTTTCCATCATACATTTTCAGTCTGGCGCACGAATAGGTACTTGAATGTTTTGTTTAGGCATCTGAGATTGAACCTGTTAAGGATATTGGCGCAACAGAGGTTTTATAATTATTTATATTAGTAGTATTCATTATAATAAATGATAATAAAGCATGCATTTCATTGTAGGTAAAATGTGGTTTTCACTTAGGTACATCATAATAAAAGGTAATAATTACCATACTAAATCTTATTGAAACATAATAATGTGCATCAGAGAATTGGCATGTAGTATCCGTAATTTCTCTCAGCAGTCGATAGGCGCACACACGCTCTGCCGTGTCTATAGAAATCGTCCTGCATATTGTTCCCGTTGTCAGAAACCTAGTCCATCCTAGATCAATGACCATCAACCCTTGACCCTCAGTTCCTTAGTGACAAAAATACATGGAACAACTCCTGCTACCACGTATCTCCACGGAAACATCACTGTCTCAATCAGTTTCCCAACAGGCGAAACAGGAGAACCGAATATGTCATTCTCACTCTTACTCAGCGAGAGCCTTAAAACAATTATATGTACAATTGAATGCAATCCAGTTGACAGCTATATCAGCAAGGATCATATGTTTAAAATGCTGATAATTAGGCTTTATTTGTGATAAATAACCACCAGATCTAGAGGGAGTTGCAACCTCTGGTGTCACAGGTGCGTTTATAACTGTGTCCAAGCTAACTCCAAGCAGAAGAACGAGTGATCGGGGAGATCTGTGAATACGACTACTTGTACTAACATTTGATATGAAAAGATACGTGCTTTAACGTCAATTTCTACTTGATGAATTTTAGATAAAGATAAATGTTACGTAATATGACTAGATATGAACTGGATGATATGCACAATACATGAATTACACATATGTATTACCACAATTATATGATATTATACTTTAGCTGAAAACACAAATACTACAAATTCATTTAAATCTAAATACAAAAACCGTATATTTACAAATATGTTACCGTACTGAAATTTGCTATTTTAATATGGGTTAACTGCTGTGTCTTATATTTATATGATAACATGTATTGATTACAATATGTAAACAAGTGCACGTGTGGCAATTATAGTTTACCTTAATAATATTGTTTGGGACAAACTTACATAAAAGTCAACGACGTCCTGTTTGTCCCTTCAAACATTGCGTATACATAAATATACGTATGTATTTTATATAATGTAGTCAGTGTTTTGAATACAGGAACTACTACTATTACTTATATGCATTATATTTTAATTACACAGATAAATGGGCATATATATTTAAATAATTTAAGTAACATTGACATTGAATTAAAGAATGACGAATTGTTAGTACCTGTTGTATGTTTTTGACCTGTTGTAGGTATTTGTTGGCGAGGGTCGTTGATTTCAGGTTGCACGTATTC